>WSXT02055805.1:0-12808 GCA_011762715.2 Neuroterus valhalla
CAAACTCGAGTAAGATAGGGACTTTCTGCTGTGCCGGTCTGCGTTTTCTTCTCTATCGCTCACGTTCGCAACTATGCCGCTAGGGAGTGTATGCGTATTCCAAGCAGTGCACGAAAGCATTGTTTTCTGATTCGATATCAAATAAAAAAACGAGTACTTTCGGCGAAGGGATAAAGAAAAATAAATTTCATTTTCATATCACCTATATTAAAAACTCGATTTTCAGTGCTCGTAGAGCGTATTCAAATGCAAAGCTCTAACCCCAGGGTTGAAACTTCCATGGTTTCAACCCTAGAGCTGAAACTCCGTGATAGGTCATTATGTTTGTCTTAGACGGTCGTTTCAAAAGAGATAGTGCTACTGCTATACGTAGACTCGCTTCCGAGCTCGCTCCAACGATTTTCGCCAACTTCAAGTGATACCTCGATATACATAACCGTTAAAAATCGAAAAACGACGAGCACTGAAAATCTCGTTTTCAATAGAGTTTTTATGGAAAAACGATATGCATTACAGCGGACAAAAATCAGCTCTTGCACCTCGTGCGATTGCAGCCCTCGCTTTGCTCGGACAGCCACCTCGCGCTCGGTTGCAAATGCTCGGTTTCACCCCTTGTAATGCAACATACTACTCATTTGCGTTAATCTCAAGACCCCTGCTTTATATGCTGGTATGTAGCTTGCTCATCATCCTGTGCGAAGCATCGAATGATTCTGCCGTAACGATCTTTCCGTCTGCAAACATCAGGACACGCGTTTCCGAAGTCCGCGTACCAGTACCTACTCTGCCAAAGAGAGCCATGCTAAGACACCTTCCCGAAAGCCTTTTCCAGAAATAAGAATGTACACGAAACTTGTTCGTTTGCCTTCTTGAAGAATTCATCCTGCAGGTTTATCCATGCATCTTCTACATTTTCGTTCCCTATTTCGGTCTTCCAACCATCTTCATGAAGCCCTTACACATTTATCCAACCCTTCACGATATACTATTTATACTTTTGGTTTCTGCATTTTCTATGTTACAACTCACATCTGCTTGGATTTCTCGATAAATAACCTTCCCCTTCTCCTTTATCCTCGACCTAGGTTTATTTTTGGAAACTACGATGCACTTCTCGGTTCAGTGTTTAGAACCTCTTAAAACCCTTGTATCTTTCCCTATCCCTCTCAGTCTCCCATCCACTGCAACAAACTTGAACATATAATGGCTTTCGCCTTTGCACTAATCATACATCTGTATCATTCAATGATAAGGCCAAGTGTTTTTTATAAGCAGAGCTCCTTCTAAGCATGGCTAACAAATTTATACCCATCACTGTTCTCTAATAGGTCTCCGCAATGACCATGTACATTGTTGGCACGTTCAAGTTCCGCAGCGATCCAGCCGTTCATGCCTCCTAGTAATATTATTCTTCCACCAGAATCACATGTTCCTTGGCTTCCATGTGATATATATTTTTTACTCCTAATCAGAGGTCGAGTCTATTTCCCACCTCATCCTGCCTCAGCCTCCTGATTTTCGATATCAAAATCCGCAGTGTATCACTGTTCAACTGCCCTTCAATTCCTTTGTATAACCTACGCATTCTGTGCTCTTCTCGAATGGACTTTCAACCACGCTTTTCCCCGGACTCTCTTGACTATCTCTGTTTCTCTTTTAAGGCAATAGGTCATACCCTTCACTTGCACTTAGCACTAGACATTGTATCCCTTGCCTTCTCGTTGCCCTCGCTCAGTCTGCTCATCTTTTTCCCTTTCCTTTGCGCACTGCTGGACACCGATCCACGTGGTGTGCAGAAAGACCCCTCTCCATCTAACTTACTCCTAACGCTCTCGTTATCACTTTCCTGCTCGATTCTACCTGCCGGTCCTTCGATTAATAAGATTTTTCCATCCTATTGCAACCTGCAGACGTCTCTGTCCCGAAAAAATCTTGCAGACACCCCTTTATCTCCCGAACTATACGCTAAACCCGCTTGCTTCCTTCACTTACTCAATCTCTCAAATACTGATCCGCCTACTATTATGAAAACCTAACCTTACTTTTTTTTATCTGAATCCCACCTCCTCTGCCCAATGAAAACTACTTTTTATTTACTCCACTATCCTCCGGCGTCCTTACTAACATCCTGTACTTCAACCCTCACACTCCACTTACACCTTCAAAATATATTCCAGAAAACTCTTTCACCACCTGTTAGTCAATACACTTTACCACCGCCACCAACGTCAAAAGTTCTCTAGATTTCAACTCTTCATGCAGATGCCACTTGAAATAAGGGAATAATTTTACCTGGTTCAGTTTCTCTCTTGTCCATTTCTTTCCTCCTAGTTTGAATGACCTGTATATCATTAAGATTTAGTAACTCTCTTCTTATTATTGGATCAACTATAAAAAATAAATACAAACTTTATTCGAAGTTTCGTGTAAGAATTTTATTGCTCGATAAAACTCTTTTGATTGTTTGGTCCGATTGAAAATCATGTCAGGCGTCAACCAAATCTTGATCGCTCTATCCAGAGAGACTTGCATCACACTGACACAAGAAAAAATTTCCTAGTTATGAAACTAATCTCTCCTATAAGGAAGAAAAATATTCCCTAATTTTCAAACTTACAAGTTGGCTGATTCAAAATATTTGTGGCTTGTTTCGTGATCCGACATCATTGATGTTCCCATTGTAGTTTCTGTTAGAAATAGTATATTTTATATTATGGAATGTCTATTAACTTTGTAAGGGTAATAAATGTGCTTCGCTTGTCATGACGCTGATGTTTCGATAAACTTTATTCTCGATTCATAACAATTCTGTGATTCTTATAAACAAATGCACAGTTTGAGAAATTTTCAAGAGTTTTAGTTACATTTTCTTTGAACGAACTATTTAAGGCTTGTTAGTGATAATTCTCTCAATTATATTGTCATTTCTTGTCAAATGTGATTGTGATGAACAAATTTCATAAATTAATTTATAGGACAAATTTCAAAATGAGCCTAGTTTTCTTTAACTAATAGTGTCATAGTACCTTTATTATAATATCATATCACAACATAGTATCTTTAACTAATTTTATCAAAGTATCACTAGAAAGACGTACTAAGCACGTTAAAGAGAAAGAAACTGAAACTCTAAAAATTGCTCAAACTACGCATTAGTATATAAAGTTTAGTTATTACAGTGAGAAATATATTCGGTTTTGTCTTTATATGCCTCTATGTTTCTTTAATCAGGTGAAAAACAGGAATTGTTGGATAAATATCCAAAACCACTAAAAAAATACATACCATTTTTCACTATTACAATTGTTGATAACAATTTGTTAGAATTTGAGAACGATTGCCGCGGGTCACAGAGGATTTTTAGAGTTTTCGTAAACCTTTGAAGAAGATCGCGATATTTTAAAGGATTCTGAGAAAGTCTAGAAGTTTCAAATGGATGCCGAAACATTTCTGCGAATTAGGGAGGATTTTAGAAGATTTTGTGAAAATTTGGAATAATTCATAAGATTTCGAGTATTCAACCGAATTCAAGCCTTGTTATTCTCCCCCTCACCCTAACCTCATGCGAAAGGTTGGTATTAATGAACTCTATATATTCGCAAAAAAAAACTTACGTAATTCTTGGACGTCACCTTATAAGAAGCTGATTTTTTTTAGAAATTAAACCAATTTTCTCACCACAGATAAAATTTAATGTGCGAAATGCTATTATTTCTGATACATCGAATTCTTTTCCCCCAATGTGATTTGCTATTCCATCCGTGAATATCAAAGATTGTCTCTGGAAAGTTGCAATGAAAGAGTGAAGAATTTTCCGATTGAAAGTTGGCTGGATCAATTTGCGACGACCGTGCCATAATGAACCTGAAAATGGTAACATCTTGGGATAAGTAATTTTTTGGTCACTGCTTTTTGAAACTTTTGTTCATTTTGTTTCAGCAAACTTGATTCATTCATTTGTCATTTTTATTTTCATGCGATCATTATTTTTTTTCTTCTCTTTACCTGGTGATGTCAGTAATCCATTTCCAATCCAAGGCTTGAATACATTGTAAAGACTGGATCTCTCAGCTGTTTCTTTACTTTGAAGAACGATCTAGACATTTCAAATAGTTTTCATTTTCAAGCTCTCACATATTTTTGAATTTATGATCTGTATGTTAAGGTAGTCCTGGAATCGGGAAGTTCGAAAAATGATACGTGCCTTCAGAAATTCTTGGTCCTTTCTAAAAATTGTAGATAGTGTAAATTCATATAAAAAATTTTAATAATCTTGATTTTATGATGCGAATTATATAGAACATATCTCATATTTGCTATTATTTATGTGAGAATCAAAAAGAACAAAAATAATAAGATGTTTTTTATTGTATATCAGGTTGAATAGTTCAGTGTGTATACCTTAAGATAGTACTCGAATATGTGGTGAACATTTTGTTGGCAATAAAATATTTGAAGATCTTCGAAGCCCAAGCTATAACCCTACAATATTTTTATCAGTGCATGAATAGCAAACAAGCTTTGGACAAGTAGTTTACAATTGGTTCTGATATTATATATGGTTGTTCGTGGCTTTTTGCGACCCTCAGTACTAATACTAGTTTCCTGTTTTGTAGCTTTGGGATCCGTAGATCATTTAAAAGATTTGAATCTCCATCAGAGTTTTTGGCTCCATATATGGGCCCTTCCTCTTTATTGATTTATTCTAAAGTCAGATATTTGGTGTATATTTTTAGTACATTTCGGTGAGTAGTTTACCCCAAGACTATCTGTCTTTGTGCGTCGGGTTTTTCCTAATTTATATACCTAAAATATTATTGTGGTCAAGTTATCGACCTTGATAATTTTCAGTTTTTCTCATTTTATAATAGTAAACCATTGGAGTTGTTGTTTCTTATTTTCTTTTACACTTATTGGCACTTGGCTCTGTTGCACTTTTTTGGCGTTACTTAGCGATATGTGCATTGTTTGAAATTTTTTTTTTTTATTTTAGTTGGATTCTCTATTTCACTGAGAAGTGTTCTCGGTGCAATTCAAAAAGAGACTGACTTCAAACCGGCTTTCCTGAAAACACATGTTCTCTCCAAAGGTTCACTTTTGAAGGATAAGAGAAACTGCAGATTCTCAAGGTTTTATACCTTCTACACAATAATTATTTTTTGTCCCATCACTCCCTTTCTTAGTATCTACACGTTTTTTATTTATCTGTTCTTTGAAAACCTGGGTCTAAGAATTATAATTTAATATTATGTGGTTCCTAATATTTCACCTTTAGATGTATTGGGTAATCTACAACGTCAGATGATAAAAAAAAAAAAATTAGTATGCTAAAGTCAAAGAAGTAGCTAGAACAGACTGAACATGAATTGTACATAAGATATATTATAATGAATTTTAGATAATATAATCTGTATCATTTTATTGCTTGAATAAATATGTTCGCAAACTTTAATTTAATTTTTTTATTCTTTCCAAACAGTACTATATACATACATATGAAATGATCACAATACTTTTATCAATTATCCCATACTTCAATAATAACTTCCATCTCTTAGAACTGGAACTAACATGCTACCTTTTGGTGACCACACATATAAATCACATTCTTTCAAGCCAGTTACATACATTAAGATTTGGCATTGAGTGTAGTACTCATGGCTCTCTTTCAAGCGTATTTTGCCATTATCCGAAACGAGATAACTAATTTTGAATTTTTCTTCATCTCCATTTTAAACTGCTTTAGATTTACAGGTTGCAGGACACTTGAATTTTAAAATTTTGAAGGAACAATCTTCTTCTATCACAATACCATCAGCGCTACAGCAAAGCCAAGGTTCTAGTGACATAATATAAGCTCCTACGTGCCTAATTGCTTTATTTGGAAACTCTGCGTATTCTTTTCTTGTTTTTTTTTCATGCTTTTTACCATGCTTCATCGCAGGAGATGATATTTTGTTTTCTTTCTGCAGAAAATCTTTTGTTAAATAATCGCTCAACTCATGATATTGCAAAGAGGGCAGTTAATATCTTCCAGATCTTGTAATGCCAGATTGTATGGTTCAATGTCTGCACGTCTAGATACGCAGGAACACGAGGTATGGGTGGCTGTGCGCGAATCATTCAACTATAAAAAGTAATCATAATGCAATTCATCACATGATTATACCAGAATTACGGGAAATCCATTCACTCACTTCTAATTGTACATACTGTATCGCGGTTTTCCAAATTTCAATGATCTCATACAGTTGGTGCGAATCAGATTGCAAGCTCTAATGGCATGCAATTTGTCACCCGCGAGCGCGTTCTCAATAATCTTTTTGAAGAGCATTCTTTTCCGTGACGTTTTTCTTTCAGAATCTTTTAAATATTGGGTTTTTTATATCTTGAGGGGGCTCCCCATTAGGACATATATTAGTTTTTAGGAATTGCTATGATTAAAAAGGTTTATGATAATTGTATGCTAGATTTAGGAATAACCTGTAATTTGTCAAAGTGAAATAAATACGGGTGATCTTCGTCGATCGCCGAACGTGACAAGTAGCCGATGCCAGGATCCTTAAGGGGCTTTATTATCGACCACGTTGACTCATCTCGCCGGTGTCGAACGCCAGCCTTGCAATAAAGAACCGTCTTGTTGCCTCTACTACCCATTGAATTCCTTACCGGACATCCAGAAAAATAAACCCGACTCTTGTCATCAAACATGTTCCTATTGCTTCCGTATTACTGCACATTCTAATCAATTTTTTCCAGTGAGTTTAAAGCGAGTTTGCCAGGCTGGCAACTCGCCTTTTTCCCTTGAGCCTTGGCCTCTTGTTCAAAAGAGACGACCATGAGAACGTCATCGCGGACTCGCTCAGTAAACCCACGTTTACCAACGAATAGTCATTGAGTGATGTCTCAAGCATCTGGACGGTTCTCAACGGACACCGAAGATTAACGAATCCCAGCAGTGCGGCAATTAGATTTTCCACCAAGTTCCCTCTAGTGCACGGGTTTCTGGACCACGAGTTGTTACGTATCGTTTCTACGTACAATACGTCTTTACCGAGTGCCAGGATCGTGCGTGTCGAATTTTATGTAACGGATGCAGTTTTCACGCGTGAGTGTTGAGTGACAGATAATGAGCATCGAATCTCCGCGCAAAAAAAGGAAAACTCATCCTGGACCGAAAGATAGGGCAGCTGAGAAGAGACGCAAAGCCGCTGAGGCACGAGACGCTTTTTTGTCGGGTGTGATAGTGCCGATACCCCTGCCTTATCACAGACGCGCTGAACGCCGCCAGGATTTGAGAATCGTATTCTCAAACCGTTCAGATTTAGTCAACGCGAATGTGCTTGCAGTCCCCCCGCAGGTGCTGGACAAGGGTTCCCTCTCCGTCTCCGCTACTCCTCCCAAGAAACTTGAACAAAGGGAGGAAGTGACACCCAGACCAACTGCTCATAGCACCTCGTCTCAAAAAAGTGCCTCCAGTGGCAATCGCGTACCACTCTGGGATGATATATTCAACCCGACCCAATGCCAGTCCTGAGCCAGTTCCGGCGTACGACTCGTCATTCCCTGGATACAACGGTTCTCCCTTACCCATCCGCATGAACTGCTCTAAATCGGAGGACGTTTCGGACTTTTAAGCCTCTCCGATTCGGATAAATTCTGAAAAGGGCACGCAAAACAATACCAACGCTCCTGGACTTCCAGAATTACCATCTAACGTCGCTGCGTCTCGAGGAACGACACCCCGTCATTGCGCTGTATCTGGGAATAAAGAAAAAGAACGGCACGTAGAATCAATTGCGCCATTCCGCACAGCTTACGATTCCGCCCAATTAAAATATAATAAACCGACAGTTCGTTCGATTGTGATCCTACCCGTGACTTCGTTTAAATCTCAAAAAATCTCTGGAACAAATTAACGTTTATTTTGCGTCCCAAATCGTTTGGGACCTAATAACGAAGAACATCACATAAAATCATCGGCCCTTCTCAGGTCCACCAATTCAATCAAATGAGAAATGATTTTTGTGTTCATCATAAGACATGAACCCCTCACATTAAAATTTTTACTCCTTTTTTCCCAACCTGATTTAGGTTCTCGAAATAAAAGGTTCGCTATAAATTCTTCAACTCTCTTAACAGGATTTTAAGCTAGATCTGAACCTTTTGTAATTTTTTGCTGATCAGAGTTGATATTGTACTTTATCGGCACAAAAAACAATCATATCAGTTACATACGTATCATAGAATGTAAACGAACTTTGTAGGTTATTACTTTCAAATCATAATTTACTCAAATAGAAAAGATAAAAATTAGTATTTCAATTAGCGGAGAAGGAAGACTTATCGAACACATAATCTACGCTCGGAAAATTTTAAAAAACAAGTTATAGCAATAAATGAATGGATGAAGTCTTATTAATCCCTATGCAAAACAATGTGGCGAGCCGGAAGTTATAGATTTTGACATAGGAGGTACTGCCTGTAGGATGTGCACGGAGCGAATAAGCAGCAGTTTCTTGCGTCGCGCCGTGGGTGAAAGCATAAGCTGGGCACATGCGACGCAGTCGCAGTCACGAGTGTCGTGCAGGAGAATCTATGAAGAGTACTCTAGAGCGTCGGCTACAGTAGTGCGCTGATTTTTGCGTGCATCCACACTCTCATCTTGAAAATATTTTCTCCACTTTGTACCCATCTTATATCCTATTCCCACTGATCCTATTTCCACGAATCGGCTGGAAAGCCATCTGATTCGTTCATCTAAGACGTTTGGGATTCCATCTGTTTCAGGCTGATCCTTAACCTTCCGGAAATTAATTGAACCTTATCTCAGACGCTCCTTGTCTTCCCACAAGAATGTACCTTTAAGGACTTCTTTGCAACCCTAATGAGGTGTTGAGTTGTGCTGGGCCACCTGAATATTTTCAAACTATGTTCGATACTCACGTACGGTAGAAAGATTGCACAGTTTTCATTGCGCCATGTTGTAAAAAAAGTTATGAAATTCAGCAAAGATGTGTATGGGGAGATTTTTAAGGATTTCATCAGCTTTCTAAGAATTTTTGTGATAAGAAGAGATTTCCCAAGTTCTTTGAGCATTTTGATACTTTCATCTAGATAATTTCATCTTAAGTAAACGCAAGGTTATATACGAATGTATGAGTTCTTTTCTACAAGAAACAAGAATTCCAATTGCACATTATGTATTTCAAACTCTGCGAGTTTCGGATCACCCTCTGATTATTTTTTCACGTTTCACTTACTTTGATATCGTCCGGATTAACGATGAAGATGACTAATTTATTGAACAACCATGCTCGAAATGGAGAAGGATAATCTTCACAAAACTGCCTCAATGTATTGAGTAATACTGTACAATTAAAACATAGATTAACAACAATCTGCATCAAATTAAATATTCAGTGGCCGACCGAGAATCTCGGAGGTCCTTCTGCCAATTTTCTCCTCAAAAAAGCAGTTCCTATAATACGAAGTATTGTCCTATTTCGAAAAAGTCTGAGTATATTATTCTCTAATAAACTTTATACTTTTCAGTTCAGCATTCAATTATAAGGTTTCAAATTTATGTGTTGTGTAAAGAACTAATCTCTTTTGTCCGTTTGTTAAATTATTTCGTTATAAAATTATCATTTTCTTTTTGGTGAAATTCCATCATTCATTTTCTCAGTTCATCTCTTAGTTGGTAATGCAACTTTTGCATGAAAAATTTCTAGTTTTCTGTTTGTTTGGGAATTAATCTGTTGGCCAAATTAATTAAACTGTTCCATTTCTAATTGAAAAATGTTCATTTTCATCTGAAAATTCAACTGTTCAGTTGGAAATGTCTACATATTTCATTGCAACTTTTAGAAGTAGACTAAAATATCATCCTCTCGTACTTCAAAATTGATGTTTTTGTTAGAAAATCCGACATTTGGTTGTAAATTACTCATTTTGTGTTAATTCAATCTTTCACCGGAGTTCATATCTTCATGAAAATTCAAGCGTTTAGTAAAAAATCCGTTGTTTCAGTTTTAGATCAAATGTTGTGAGAAGTTGGTTCGATTTTACATAGAGTTAGGATTTTGAAGCAGAATATAATTATTCGACTCTTGGTTCAATCTTTATATTTTTTACTTAGGAATCCAACTATTCAGAGGAAAATTTAAGTGTTTTGTTGAAGATGTGTCTCTTTCGATCGTAAGTAGAACTATTTGGTTGAAAATAAATTCGTTGATAATTATTTTTTTTTTTTTAATGAAGATTATTAAAATTGATCTATTTGTTCAAAAATTCATGTATCCTTAGGTTTTTAGTGAACGAGTAATCTTTTCCGGTTGGAAACTCACCACATTTGACAAGAATTAGTCTTTTTTTGTTCTTGAAATTTATCTCTTGAGGTTGAAGTTCCTCTTTTTCAATTGAAAATGGAACTTCCCAATTTGAAATTATCTTTTTTGAACAATGAATGAACTATTTTGTTCAAAAGTCGTGTTTTTGGGTGAAGTCCACTTTTAGGTTAAAAATCAATTTTTTTTGGATTGATATCGTATCTATTTGGCTAGAGTTTAATATATTATTATAATTAATAAAATTAAAAAAAATGGATATGAAGATATCCTACCTTCACAATTTCCCAGAACAAGATGAGCATTTCCAAAAATCGGAATGCATTTGGGTCCAGGAAAACGCGTTGCCAATTTCTTGAGTTTCACATTATTACCGGAGAAAATATCAAAAATCCAAAGAAGTAAACAGATAATTATCGGCATTAATATTACACTCGCCAAGTACATTTTGTTTGGTTTAAGTTCACCTACTGACAATAAGAAAAAAAATTATTTTGAACACTATTTCGAAGGATTAAAGCGAGATAGACGGAATTATTGGATATTTTTCACAGAATTTGATATGTTATTTTATATTTTGAAGTTCCCTTTATATTTTAAAAGTGAAAATTGGAGGAAAAAGAACAAGCTCTGTATCACGAAAAGGTTCAGACCATCATGAGTAGTGCTTCTCCACATATTCAATCGTCGGATTATATAGCAGTCGTATTCAAGGAGAAAAACATAAGAATTTGAACAGGCAGTATTTTCTAGTTTGGAATTACCATCTCTGTTGTCGCTGTTCATTGAATTAATTATAATATATTTTTACTGTCTCTTTTGGTCAAGGGGCATAGAGAAACTCGCATAAGGCTAATACTTTTTCACGGGTTTTTTATCGAAAAAGAGAAGATACGTGTTCGAGGATTTTTTTTATTTTGCAATTTTTCGAGAAATAGGAAGTGATGAAAAATTGAGAATTTTAGTGAAGACTATTATTTAAAAATGCATAAGTCCTGTTCTATTTGAGCTAGAGACATTATCATTCGTTCATTTGAAAGGTAAAAGAACGAGCTTTAATAAAAAAAATCATCCCAAAAATATTATTAACAATTCGAAATTGTTATGAACAATTAAAATTTTAAAATTGATTTTCAACTAGTTTGGCCCCCATGAATTAAGTTCTTAGTATTTTTATCGTATTCTGCGTCAAATTTCCAATCGCAAACGATTCATTTCAAAATGCTGAAATTATTATTACTATCGGAAAGAAATTAATGTATCTAGCGGTGTCGAGCGCTACCTTACATCGGCGCGCGTATCACATTGCACGGCCGATTTTCTACTTTGATATCGTTTTTCTCTTGAATATGAATGATTATTATATATTTTCAGTTAAATAATCTTATTTCTTAGACAAGATAACTTTAATGGAAATTCAAGAAATAAATAAATAATAAGAAGGAAAAGGAAAACATCATTATTGGAAATGTAGATTTCTTTATCAGGATTATTAGGATTATTATATAGATTCCTTAATCAAGAGAGACGAGTTTGTTAGAATACAGTTGGAATATAAAACTGAAAGTCTATCCATGAAGACGAATTTATAAAATAATCCATTTTAGGAAGAAAAGAGACGAATTTCCTAGAAGGTAGTTAAAGTTTCTAGAATGTAGTTAAATTCTCAACCTAGAAAGGTAAATCCTTAACAAAAAATTTCATTTTCAATCTTGAAATTTAAATTTTGTACCAGAAAAGATAGACGTTTCTAATCCAGAAGGACAACTCAATCCAAAATCATGAAATAATTACAAAACAGCATTGAATGATTAACAAAGAAGGCAATTTTTTAAAAAACCGATCCAATCCAAATGGACAAATCGTCTATCCAAGAACCCTCCAACAACGCTCTAGAATCGTTAATAATATTTTAAGGATGATTTTTTTTATTAAGGTAGGTTCTCACCTTGTGGACCCGAAAAAATTTACTTTCTTTAGGAATTTTTTTTGAGAAAAGTATTGAAGATAAAAAGCTGGAAATTTTTTCTGGATATGAATAAACATTTCTTTCAAGATCACAATTGACTGAATGAAAAAAGGGGGGGGAGGGGGCGTCCATAAATGGCGGCATGTCGGTAGGGAGGTTTTTCTGCTACCGGAAGTGATTGAAGACGCTGTAATGAACCAATCGTTACCAGCATTTTTTTAAAATGTTCCTAAGGGTTTTTTCAACGAATAACCTAGAATCAGCCAAAAATATTGAAAATCGTTCAATCAAAAAAATGATACGTTAAGAAAAAAAGGTGCGAAAATCGTAATTTTTTTTCAAAACCTCATAACTTTTTCAATTTTGAGCTTTTTTCTATAATTCTGGTTCATTTATTAGATAATACGGTACAAATCAAGAATGTGTTTGTTTTTTCTGTTCCGGATCACGTGTTTTGACGGAATCACTTCCGGTAGCGAGACACCTCCCC
>WSXT02055816.1:0-12807 GCA_011762715.2 Neuroterus valhalla
TCTACATAAATCAGCGTAATACGTCCAGTTAAGAAATTTACATTACCAACGGTTAGCATCGACATAAACGTTACCCGTCGCGACGGATATAGGATGCTTGAGGATGACATGGCAGTGCACGCCAATCACTCTCATTCGAAGTGTACGGCGGAGCCGATTTGCAGGCGCAAAAATTATTTGATTTTAAATACAAAAATGAATAAACAACAATGCACTATTGCGAAAAAGCCGTCTGGTCTGGACTCCACTAGGGTCTAAAGATGAGGTACGAAAAATATTACAACTAGCAATACACCAGTGTAACAGAAATTTGTCATCGGAAAAAGCCATCCCCGATGAAGCACCTCAAGAGTTGCATTCACACATTCTACCCATTCCTAGTTTGGTCTACATCTCTGTAGGCTACCATTCACTCTACCTAGATAAAACTGCATGTCAAACTTCCTTCATTGATCCTCTTAACCCTGCAAAACCATCTTGGTGAATTCCTCATACTCTTGTCAAAAAATGTTCCAACTGCCCCACATTCATTGAGAAGTAGTTATTGATTGCCTAAAGTTGGACATAACATTTGATTAGGCAATGCGCGCCAAAACTGGCGCTGACACACGCTCCACCTAGTCTGACATATGACCCTGAAAACATGTGTTGTAATACCACAGCGTCAAGAATTACACTAACTTGCAGCAGATCCAGTACCAGCTCAGCAGATCACCACTTGATCCGATCTTCCAAGTAAAACAGCATTCGGCGCGGTCAGCAAGTGGATTGATGACCAAACATCGGGTTCCCCCAAGGCGCCTGTGGCAGGATCCGCTTCTGGTCAGCCACACTGACGAGTTCCTCAGAAGTGAATCGGGGATGAAACGCCGGTAGTCGAAGTGGCTACCAAAACCATCTTTTCGAACCAGCAGCAATGATGGTTTCTTCTTCGTCCACTGGGTCGACTAGAAACCTACCTTATCATCACTGGAATAACTTGATCACCTTTTTTCTACTGGAATGATCCCAATGAGTAAAACCCTGCAATCCTAAGAGTTCAATGGCTGCTGAATCAGAATGATCTGTTACAAACATGATCCTTTTTTCCACTGCGAGGTCATCTTTCTCCATCCACTGCACGAATTACTGCATCTGCAATCAACCACCCTATTCAAACATCTGCCATTGAAAGATGACAACCATGCTCGTTACCTACTGGTCTTGGAAGCTACGCTCTAATTGTTAAGATCTTCGATGGAGATGAATGGTAAGCGACTTTGAAAATTTATATCTTCTCCGATACTGATAGGCCAAAAAAAGAGAAGGATGGTAAGAATAGATGAATGAGACTTCAAAACAAAATATATCAAGAGCCAAGATGATACAGGAACTCATGAGTCAAAGTCTCAGGTTATAATAAGTTGTTAAGATGAAAGGTATAAGAGTCGGCCTGTGTGTGTGAGGCATGGAGACTGCATTAGGCTTTACACCTCAATTGATCAATAGAAAGATGTGTCATCTTATGTCATAGTGGCGTTGTGGGCCCTCTTTTGTGATGTTTAAATAGACAAACCTGCATTACGCAGTTAAGCGTTTGATGCATAAATGACATCGAAAGATCTTGCCTAACTGGAGAATCGTTCGACAAATGCGAGTACCAAGATCACTCTTGAACTGTTGGGTGAACTAATGAATGATCCTGCGCACAAATTAAAAACTTCCCCTTCCCCTTTGAAAATAGTGCATATGTGAATTCCCATCGGGGTATAACGATTTACATAAAAAGTGATTTATAGGACAAAGAAGTCGAACTCAATACCGATCTTGGAGCTCTTATTATATCTATCGTTACCTTGTCGTGAATATGCATTCGTGCCGTATATATTCAAAATGAGTACGAGATGAGTCATCTCAAACCTAATCAATTTTTAGATCAACTTCCAAATAATTTATCCTGATAGGGAATTTTAACAGCCAAAATTTTCTATGAGACTCTAACCACAATGTCGACAGAGGCAAAATAATTGAACGGATTTTAGTTTATCCTGACACTGTTCTTCGCAACAATGATAAATCTGCATGCTAATACATTTCAAATGCCACGTTTGGTTCGATTGATTTATCACTATGTAGTGCGAGTATAGACCTTTATGTGAAGTCAGAAGCCTCTGAGCATTTCCACAATAGTGATCACTTCCCAATAAAATTATAACTAAATAGTCTTCATTCAACCTCGTTTGATTATATATCAAATGGAAGTTTGAATGAGCCAACTAGAAGAAATTTTATAGATAGTTGGATGCAAGAATAGCTTTTTTGAAATTTCTGTCAGAAAAGAATAAGCACGATGTTGATGATATTTTTAATTCACCAGCTGATGCGTTTATAGAGCAGCGGGTGCTTCCGTACCACTATCTACTGAAAAAGAACTAAGCTTGACCTATTCGACTTCAATAGCCTTTACACCATCTAATAAAGCATGAAGGGACATTTTTCACGGGAGATATAACGACGAGTACGAGAAACATTCAATCTTAAACGTCCCTTTCTGCGACAGAATCATCACGTATCTTCAAAAAATGAATAGTGAGATGCTAACAGGTTCTACTGTGATCACCTGCTTGGAGGAACTACATAGAAGTCGAACGAATGTGACTGAATATAGATCGCAATCACTAAGATATTATGCAAAAACCTCATGATCTATTTGATTTAGGGAGGTGTTTCTGTTTACGGTCGTGTATAAAACTTCCAATTTTGTAGAGATTTCGCGTGAGTTGTAGTTCGTATCTCTAGGACCGACTTGCAAATAAAAATAAAATCTGACCATACCTTTTGGCTCTTGGCCATCGTAGAAAATATAATTCAACCTAATCCAGGAGATCCAACGAGTAGAGAATAGTAGTTAGGTAGCGAGTTTTTGAACGAGCTCGTCGTGCCGAGTACAAGACAAAAGTAACAGGTCAGGTTACGGTGGGAATCGCGTTGAAACTATTCTACAAGTTTTGAGGCCCTTAGCCATCAGCCGCCGTCGCTGGAGTCACATGACCCAACTCCGAAGCCCGCGCGAGTTCGCAGATTCGCAATTATTCCGGCAAGTAGGTCAAATTAAGTAAGGAATTGCGGCAGAGACAAATATTGTCGTGAGGTGTCTCTTCGGTGGAAGAGTGCGAAGCTATCGGAAGAAAAATGTAGTGGGTTGCGCATGGCGTATCGTGCAGCCTTGATGCGGGGAACATGGAAATTTTGATGTCCGGATGATGGTGACCTCTAGTCGAGCTTCGCGCTGATCTTATACCTTTAAAAGCACACTATCTCAACAATAATTTCTTCTCTTTCAATAACCAACCTCGGGAGCAGCAATGGGATCCTCAATTTCACCACCATCCATCCCAAAAGCAGTCAGCCGTCAACTTCCTTGTTTGCAGACTTGTCTCCATAACAGATGAAGAAAACTTACAAACAGAATCACGAAATGTTGAGCAAACACTAATGGAAAACGATTACACAAACAAACGAATTGATAGAGCATTTAGGAACTACACTACAATGAAACAAGTTGATACAACCAACTGGAGAAAGAGAAAGAAGAGCGACCACCATCTTACTCTGCGTCCAAGGTATTGCAGAATAAATAGAAAGAATTCTAGACAAACACAACATCCAAACCGTATTGAGACCACCTGCGAAAACACGTGAACTTCTAAACAACCCTTGAGACAAAAAGCACCATTCAGTGATGCAGAGATATATGAAGTCCCTTGCTCTTGTCACAAATTCTATACTGTAGAAACCGAGAGGGCGGTAAGCCAACGTATACAGGAACATGAGAGTCAAGTCAGGCTGAAACATTTGACGTATAAAAAATTCCCTAAAACATCCTTATAACATGAATAGGGACAATCGACATAATACGAATCCGATTTAGCCTTCAGTTCTCCCGGGTTTCTTCACAAAAGAATTGATTGGACAATCGGGTTTGATCAGTCCCCACAGTAGGGCCTTCGACAATAACAATTATCGAAGAGAACATATATAATTACAACATAACCTAAAAACTCAGTTTCAGGTCAGTCCTGAAGATGCGAACTGCAACGTTCGCGCAACGTCGACAAAATTTGCAATTACGTACATGATAGAAACATGAAACACCTTCTCTTATGATGATGGATCATTTTGGAAGCATCAAATCTATCAAAAATGTATTTTATTATAAAATACTGGACTGTTCCAGCATATGCAAATGTGAGACCTGCGCTATTTCCCAAACGATAAAATATTTATAAAATTCAAATGGTTCTGATTTTGCTATTTTTGCGTGTTCACTCTTCACAATTTAGTACATGAGAACACAAACAAATTTCATCAAATTGTACAAGAACTTCAGAATCCATATGAAGCTCTGAGAAATCAAGGTGAGGAACTCATCTCAATCTGGATACCAGCTTATATAGGAATCGGAAGGAACGAGACAGTAGACACTCTAGATAAGTCAGCATGTCATCAGCACCACAGACGTCAAGCTGTTAAAACCCTATGAAATAATCAGTGGAAATCATTCAACATAACCACGCTGCGCCTGGTTAAAAACGACTCCTTCGAAAAAAATCAAATTGTCTTAGAAACCGTGGGGATCATTTTGATTGTAAAAGAATCGGACATTCTAACTTTACTCATTCCAACCTCATCAGTAGAACTGGATCATTGTATTGTGGTCTATGCGGAGTCCCTATCTCCATACATCATATTTTCGTTGATTGCAAGAAATGCACCGATGAACAGATTCATCACCAAGTTGGAACAAGCTTAAAGAAAATGCTTCCAGACTCTAATGCATCAAACAAAGTAGTTAACTATCTTCAAGCCATCGATATACAACTCATGTGAAAGAAGTTTTATACTACATATGAAACTGACGTAATATTGTTCCTTGTATAGTTTAAGAATTATGCGACTTTAGGCCTCCAATTATTGAAGAAAACTGTTTCTTCCTATGGCAGCTCTTAGTTTATCCTAGAGAAGGCCCAAAATTTCGATTCGTCATTCCTTTTTATCTGCTCGCTCTATAACCTGTCGTAAAGGATCAAAGGGAGATGAGCAAATGCGTCGTCGCACAGTGGTCTGAATCGTCAGAAAGGTGACCAACAAATGAAAGAAAAGGTTATAATTTTTGTTTGACAATGGTTATATACGTAGGTAAAGTATACGTGGGGCGGAATTGTAAGGAGACAAGAGCTAAAGCGTTCGCATGTGTGTGCTGTAGCATCCAGTAAATGCTCGCACGAGCCGTGAGCACAATATGAGCGATGGATAGTGATCCTGAAGGTATGTAGACTTTTTTAAGTACAAATTTTACATTCGTCTGGACATTTTTCAATATGTTCTTTTTTTATGACCAAGGCTCTTCAAGCTACTCTAAAAACAGATTGGTTTGTAATATAATAAGCCTTTATTTTTTATCATATCAGACCGCATCTTGAAAGGACTTGTATTTAATAGGTTATACTATCTCGAATAACATTCAATCAACTTTAGCTGCGAATTTCTGCGATTCTGCTTTGTAGCCATAGCAGGTATAGACCGAACCAAGGAAAAAACCATCCGAAACAGAGCAAAAGTTTGTTTCCGGAAGCAATCCAAATATTGTTATCGATTGAGAATTTTGCGAATGATTTTGATGATGAGAATGATGTTCCAGTTTCTAGTTATAGTGAAGATTCGGACCATGGACGTTCGAAAAAACCAGCATTGTATTTCTTATACTTGATTTATTTTAAATCCTAAAATATGTTATTCATTAAAACCTAAAATTTGTTATTTTTGAAGCTTTTTCTCGATACCTACTACTTGAATTCAATTTTTGAGAATGTATTGGATCCCCAAAAATATGGCTGCTCATTTTGATGAAAATATCAAGATCTTACATGTATGTTTTGCGATATTTTACCTCATTCAACACGATATTTTCGATTTATGAATAAATTACAAGAGATTCACCGAGAAACAGTTGCCATTTTTCGGTAAGTATTTCAGTTTTCCAAAACGCCTTTCAATTAACATATTCGATCGATTGAAAACCGTAAAAAACAATCAATTTCACAAATGTTTCTAGGCTATCGAAAAACACTTCCGCACTTTATAGTGTACCTTTTTATTTTTTAAAATGCTGCTTTCAGATTCACAAAAAGTTATTTCAAGTGAAACCATAAAAGAAAAAAGAAAAAAATCCATATTCCTTTCATAGGAGCCATCTTTTTCGTTCAGACATTGTTTTTTCAATTTGGATTCCGCTGCGAGAATGACGGTTCTCGTTCGCTCAAAATTACAGAACTCTACTGTGTTTTGACATACACAAAACCATCTTCAGGTCGTCAATCTTCCAAATCAAACAAAATGAAGCCAGGAGTGTTTGTGATTGAACTTCAGAGAGACTCACAAAGCCAAATTTTCTAAAATAATAATTTGTTTAAACATTTTTTGCTAATAAAACATGGTGGAATAAAACATTAAACCTAAAACATTCAAACATTAAACATAAAACATTTTGGAACCTAATTGTTTAACCATATGACTAAATAATTAATTTTGCATAATCTATATTAAGTCCGAATAAGGCTTTTAGCGCCTATAGGAAAATGAATAATATAAAAAATACAGCAGATGTTAACTAAGAGGTTTTTCAGTGCGTTAAATTTAAGTTTGCCTCTAGTTTTGCGGAAAAAAGTTGTGGGGACAAATTATTTTTTCTAAATGAATTTTCAATTCATAATCAATTGTATCTTCAAATTGGAACTATTTTTGAATGTTACTGTATATAAACGAATGTGTTCCTATTATTGATTAAGTTGTTCTAGATTAATCTGTTAGAACAAATAAATTACTCCGTCAATGTTTTTTGTATTTTATGTTACATTGAAAAAAGTATTTTTACATTCTCATCGGAGGAGTTAGTAGATTTGTGTAAAATTTGCTCCCCTCCACCTCTTCCCGTTTTCGTCAAATGTCCACGTTTTGAGACATCCTGGACCCGAAAAACAGGTTTCTATGAATGTGTATGTCTGTATGTCTGTCTATCTATCTGTATGTCTGTCTGTGAAAACGATAACTTTCGTGTCAGAAACTAAAGGTCAAGTTCGTCAGTCAGCTTATTTGGATCAAAAATAAAGGAGCAGAAGCATTTTGAAAATTTTTGAGACCATTTTTTTCAAGACTTGATAATTGTAGGTACAGCTATCTGTAGTGAGTAATAAGTACAGCAATTTATTTTTGTAATGTTTTTTGATGAGCACAAAATTGTCAGAGTTATGGCATTTTCAAAATTCGAAAATTTGAACAAAAATGAGAATTCCCAGCTAAACAACGAAATATATGAAAAAAAGTATAGATAAAAAAATGTTTCTTTTTGAAAGCCTCACAAGATGAACTCCACACCTTTCTAAATTTTCTCAAAAAATCGAAAATTCCAATTTTGATCGCACAAAAAATAATGGAAAATCATCTAGGAACTCGATAAGTTTTGAAAGAATGAATATATTCGGTCGCGCTTTGTCACCAATTTTTAGGAACCGAAACAACAATTCGAGTTCGTTAACCAGCTGTTTTGAATCAAAAATGAAAGAGGGGGAGCATTTTGGCAATTTTTTCGGACTTTTTTTCCAAGACTCAAAAATTTCAAGTACGGTTTCTTGTAGCAAGTAACAAGTTGAACAATTCATTCTCATGATTTTTTTTTATCAAAACAAAATTGTCAGAGTTGTGGCATTTTCAAAATTCAAAAATATAAACAAAAATGAGAATTTTTAGCCGAATAATGCAAGATTGAAAAAAAATCAAGGAGAAAAAATGTTTTTTTTGGGAGCCCTACGAGATCGTGGATACAACTCTTTGAAATTTCTCAAAAAATCGAAAATTCCAATTTTGATCGCACAAAAAATAATGAAAAATAATCTGTGAACTTGATAACTTTCGAAAGAATAACCATATTCGATCGTGCTTTGGCAAACATTTTGAGGGACCAAAAATACAAGTCGAGTTCGTTAACCAGCTGTTCTGGATCGAAAATGGAAGAGGAAAATTTTGAAATTTGAAAAATTTTTTTGGACTTTTTTTTCCAAGACTCAAAAATTTTAAGATAAGAAAAAAAGTTCTAAGAAAAAAAAATGTTTCTCCTTGAGAGCCTTCCAGGATGATCTTTACGACTTTTCGAGTTTTCTCAAAAAATCGAAAATTCGAATTTTAGTCGCACAAAAAATAATGAAAAATAGAAAGATTAATTTTTTGGTCAAAATATGTGAGGTACGGGAAAATATAAAAGAACTAAAACTGTGCACCAAGAAAAGAACTACAAATTTGGGAGAATTGACTTTTTGATAGGACGAGTGGTTTTTGCTTCATTTATCAAAAAGCATATACAAAATGAAAAAAATGAACTTTTGGACAATTGAAACAAGATTAGGAGAAATCAAATAAACGCATGTTCTTTGCCAAGAAAATATCTTCATATGTGTTATCAGCTTGTTCAACAGAATATGTTTTTTTTCTATTTCAATCAGGAAAAATAACTATAAAAATGAAATGATAAAATTTTTGAAAAAATGACGAATGTCAACACATAAGATTGATAAAGAAAAATTGTTAGCCTGAAAAAAATCTGTAAATTATGTTATAAATTTTCCGATTGGACGCGTAGTTTTTGTTTCAATCGTAAAAAAAATTAAAAATTAAGAAATGGAATCTCTAGAAAAACTGCACAACACGTGAAAACAATAGGCTGTGGACAAACTGTTATCGAGTGCGCAGCACGAGAAATGTGATGAGAATGTATTCGTTAAAGCCAGAGAAGCTTTAACAAAGGAGAATTCACACTCATCAGAATAGAGAAGTCGCCATTTTGCTCTTGAATTCCACAAGCTTTTTATACATCTGTAGGGAGGTACAAAGGCCGAGCGCGTAGCGCGAGGTAAATTCATAACCGAGGTCAGAGCGCGAGGTCAGTTCATCATCGAGGGCGAAGCGCGAGACCCGACAGGCGCGCTGAAACTTGCGAGCCAAGCGAGCAGCGCGCGATGAAATGTGCCCGCGCGGCGGGCAGATTTTTACCTCTTAATTTATAATTTTTTTGTGATTATTTCATTGACCAAATTTTTTTGTGATAATTTTATCAAATCTCATATTTAGTTTATTGAATAGGAGCTTGAAAAATAGAATCATTTTTTTCTCATTCTTCAATCAACATATCTTTGGCTGCTTTATCGATCTAAAGTTCTCTTTCCCATCTTGTATCTCATATGTCATGAAATATAGAAATATAGAAATATAGTTCATTTCTGTTCCTCAATTAATGAGTCTAAAAGATGTAAAAATCACTATTCAATTAAACACAGGCGTGGATTTACCTAAGGGGAAACATGGGCACAGCTCCAGGGCGGCAAATTTCGGACCGAAAAAAATAAAGAAAGAAATAGAAAAAAATAAATAAAAATAGTGATGAAAATACAGTCTCTGAGAATTTAAACCTTTTTCTGAGTACTGAATTCAAACAATAAATATATCATCGTGATGAAATATAAAAACAATTGCTTCGGTTTTACGGTCAGTTCGAAAAAAAGCGGCATTTTTCATTTTTGCCCAGGTGCGGCAAATTCCCAAATCCGCTTTTGATTATACAGTATTTTATCTCGGAAAGTTTCGGAAAAAATAAATTTTTTAAGATCGCTGATTAGGAATAAAAAGACCTTACTGTTAATCAACCATACTTCATTTCGGCAATATAATTTAGAAACTTCGTATGAATATTTAAATAATCGAATACTCATTATTCCTATTAGTATGGAATAAATGTTTCAGAAATAATAGGGATTCCGCATTTGAGCAAGCATTTGAAGAGATTGTGAAAATAATTGATTTGTTGTTTAAAAAGTTATTGCATATGTGGGCTTGATATCCAATATTTGTGTATTGGAAATTAGTAGACCTAGGTTTCATAGATTAATGATTTAGAGTCTAGGATTTTAGGGTTCATGGAATTAGGGTTCATCGATTTAGGTTTTATGGGTTAGAGTTTGAGGTTCAGGGGTTCAGGTTCTATCGGTTTTGGGCTTAGGGGTTTATGGTTTTAGGGTTCAAGGGTTTAGGGTATATGTGTTTAGGTTCTTTGAATATGGGGTTTATGGGTTTAGGGTTTATGGGTCCATGGATTTCACGCTCATGGGTTGAAGGTTTATGGGTTCACGGGTATATGTGTGTAGGTTTTGTGCTGTTTTAAATGATTTTTGCAACATATTGCAAATTTAGGAAAAATCGCTTACAATATATGTTTAAATAAATTATTTTGGAAAATTTGGCTTCGTGAGTCTCTTCAAACTTCGTTTACAAACATTTATGGCAAAATTTTGTTCGATTTGGTTAAAATTTGCGACGTTTAGGTGGTCTTGAAAATTCCGTCCCCAATGTACGCCGGCAATCTTAGATTATAATCATAAAAACTCGCAAATTTTTTAAATTGATCATTTAGGATCAAACACTTTTTAAATAAAAGGGTTAAGTTTTCTTCATTGAAAGTTGTTTATAATCCAAATTTTCTATTATTATTTATAAGGGGATAAAAATTTCATTTCCAGTTTCTCCCCTCGTGATCATACAACATTTAAGGGACAGACGTCACAAAAAAATCTGACGTTCAAGTAAGAAAATTAAATAAAACTTTTTCGGTCAAAAATGTTAGGCCCGGCACTGGTCATTTCTCACAAGCGGTAAGCATTTTTCTTGTTCGATATATAAGGACCGCTTTGACTGCTATTCTCGGCGTGCGATAACTTTGTAGTATATAGGAAAGTTCTTTGCGTGCATCGTATGATAGGTAAGGATATAAAATATGTCTGTGTGTGTGTACAGTTAGTTAAAAATGTGCCACTCTTGTGTTTCTTCATTTCTCCTTCCTTCCTTCCTTCTGATATACAAACTATTCACTATGGGACGGTGGATGGAGGGGGACAGCGAAACTATCGAAGCGCTCGGAATGGCTAAAGTATGCCATGCCGTGCGAAAAATAAATTGGGCAACATAACCTTACTCAAATGACTAACAGTTATAGACGTGTGTTTTTCAATGATCGATAATGATCATTTTAATATCAATTGAACTTGTATTTAGTCGAACATTGATTTTTGAAAATTGAACTATTTCTTTGAGAATTTTTGTACTGCGTGGAAAATTTGCCTTTTTCGTAGAAAATTACTCTTTCTGGTCAAAAATGCATCTTTTTTCCTAAAATTTATATCTATACATTTGAAGATTCATCATTATACCTGAAGATTCATAGTTTGGTTGAAAATCAACTACTTCCACTGAAAATTAGGCTGTATCATTTTTAGCGGAAAAAGATCTTTTCCAGTTTAAAATTCACCGTTTTGGATAAAATTTGTGTTTTTGAATTGAAAATTCAATTATTTCGTTGAAACTTCAAATATTTTGTTGAAAAATCGATTTTTTGTAGGAAATTATTTTTTTCTTCGGAAGTTACTATTCTTCTTTACGATTAACAATCCAAGTTATACAGTCAAAATTTTTTATTTAAGTCGAACATTTATCCAGTTAAAACTCTTATGTTGGGTTTTAAATTAATTTTTCAAGACAAAAATATCTCTATGCTATTTTGGTTTCAAATTTCTTTTTGGCTCAAGTTTCAACCGTTTCTGTTGAGAAATTGTATTTTTCTATTAAAAGTTAATTTTTTGTAAAAAATTGAACTATCCTAGTTGGAAGTTCATCATTTCAGTTCTACATTCGTCTTTCTGGTTTGAAATTCAACTACTTTAATTGAACATTTACAATTTCATTTGATTCTTCATCATTTTATATATAACTGTGATCATTTGTTTGACAGTTAGTTTTTTTGTTATAATTAATTTTTTCTAACTGAAAATTCAATTTATTCCAATTGGAAGATCCATATTTTCAGTCAAAAATTTATTTGTTTACTTGAACATCAATGTTTTCAAATCAAAATTTGAGTAATTAAATTTTCGTTGACAATTTATCTTTTCCAGTAAAATTTAATTTATCTGTTTGAAAACTGAACTCCTTTAGTTAAAGATTCTGTTTTTCAGTGTGAAACACTTATGCTTGATTTGAAATTGGATTTTCAAACTGAAAATGTTACTGTTCAATTTTCTGTTGAAAATAAGTATTCTCTTACTTTGGAATTCAACTATTTTGTTGAAACATTGTATTTTTTGTAAGAAAATTATTCCTATTATTCCACAATTAATCTCCTTGTTTGAATATTCACTTTCGTCTTTCATAATCAAAAATTGAAGTGATCTAGTTAAATATTTATCACTTTGGCTTAATATCATCTCAGAGTACCTGAAAGCTCATCCGACGTTTTCCATTGTTTCATGCCAGCGTCGAGCTCGCCGAAACTCTGACAAGGACTGTGCTCAACCTACGGCTCCCCTATCCAGGCGATGGCAAATACTAATGTCCGATACCTTTTTCAGTCGCAGGTAATTACAAAATGTGAGATTCTTCAATTCTGGATTTAACAATTCTTTAAAATTATATTAGAAATCTACGGGTTTCAGCAATTCCAACGATATCTTAAGTGACTCTGAAAGTTGACTATTAGAAGTTTAGCTAATGCGTAGTTAATAATGGGAATCGAATTCATGCCAAGAGAATGTATCCCAAATAAAAAAACGAATTTTCGACAATTATTTTGATTTTCAACCCAAAAATACTGATTCTTAATGAAGGCAACTTTCAACCAACTTGTTGATCCAGAAAAAAAACATTTTCTCAAAAAAATGACGAATTTTGTACAAA
>WSXT02055827.1:0-12807 GCA_011762715.2 Neuroterus valhalla
TCATAGAAAACTATGTTGGCCCAAGCTATAAAAACAAGGTTGGACCAATGTTAATCGGCGTTATCAAACCGACGTTCTACCGATGAACGGTAGCCAACATTGGGCCACTGTTGGACCAATTAATAATTTCTACCTGGGTGCATGACGAAGCACTGTAGCAGCCATATTTTTTTTATGCAGCAGCGCCTCTTTGCTCGCGGTGGACGTTTTCTTTGACAATACTTATACAATAAGATCTTATGCATAATAATTGTAGAACATGTGAAATTAAATATTTTCATTTATTATTGGTGCTACTCAATATATTGTATAAATTCAGTGAAGAGCAACGAAAGTGTAACGCGAAATCATTCCAATTATTATTAATAATTAATTGTGAATACTCGGGACTGGTTTCTGATAATTTCTGAAAATATCCGAGCAAAAGTATAACCGAATACGTGCTCTTGCTTAACTTTTTTAAAATTATACTTAGTTTAATGATATCCACTCATAAACATAATTTTGACGTTTATAATTAGTTTCTAATTTTTCGCCGTGTTTTTTTACACATTTTATTTCAGAACTTAAATTTTTTCCTAATATTTTTTATTACGATTCGAATTTATCGTTCAATATTATTTGTTGGGGTTCATATTTTTTTAGTCTTTGAAATACTTAGATCTCAGAAGACTCATAAATTTGTTGCAGAAACTGATATTGGCTCCACTTTATGAGGCTTCCAAAAAACAGGAATATTTACCCGAGAGTACAGTGAACTGCAAAAACTTCGCTTCATATCATTAGGACTGAACCTCTCAATATAGACGCTGCAGAATATTTAAAAGAAAGGAGAACGAAATAATATTTTTCTACATTCTTGGGTACGTTACTAGAGGAGGTTCGTAGGCATTTGACTTGAAATATAAGACCCCGTATTTTATTGTCGTCTACATCTTTTTACGAAGAACTCTGTCCCCTTTGTAAAAATTATCTCAAACCTATAGAATTTCTAAGAAGGAGGAAAGATTTCTTGCATGTAGGATAAATCCTGCATTTACAACTTCATTACAACGGAAAAAAATTTTGCGATTGTACTCAGACATTTATTGCACCGGTCTTGTGAAAAATTATGCATTTCTTGCCACTGAGGTTCTTCGGAAGTAAAATACAAGAACCTGCTCGTATGTCAGGAAAGAGGCGCAGACAAGTCAATTCATTTAAGAATGAGCGATCAGAATCATTTGAACTCGACTGACCTTACCCGTCAACTTTTCTATAATCTATTATTTTGTTCAACTGCGAATAGAAAAATTTCAAAGAATTGAATGAAAACGGGTCATTCAAGAAATAGAGGATCTCGCCTTGAATTACAAGACTCATTTCAACTCGAATTTGCTTGAATAAAAGAGCTTCAATTGGAGACATCTAACATCGGAAATTTGAAATGAGAAAGGTCGAGATCATTTTTTACTTTCTAGAAAAAACACTGTGCTGGGTGCATTCTTTTTGAGTTTTTGTTAGAATATAATTTTATGAGTCTGGGTCCAATAACAGCCCATATTGACTTTCCTTTCTTAGAATCCTTCGAAATCTTACGAATTATTTCGAAATCTACCTGGCCCTCGAAGTCATTTATATCGAAGTCTTATAAAACTCTTGCACCAAATAAAAGTTCAAGAATTTAAATCCTGACTCTGTCAGCAACTGAAAATCAAAACTTTTCACTTATTCTATACCGTTTAAAATTATTTTAGGAATTTTGATTCAATTTGAAAGCAAACATATTTCTCGTGCTATGCACAATAAAGGCAATGAGAATGAAAACTGGATACGGTCCCACAATAAAATTTCACAGGAGGAACAATAAACTCTAATATACAATAAAATTCAACTAAATTGTTGAATCGCCAACAAGATAATTGAATTATCAACAAAATTATTGAGTTTACAACCGAACACAAATGTTGAACAAAGGTGTTGAATTTCCAACCAAAACGATGATTTCCTGACCTCAATTGTGAATTTCTGACCAAAGCAATAAATGTTCAACAGCCTAATTAAACTTTGAATAAGTTTTCAAATTTGCTAGAAAAAATTTAAATTCTCAACGAAAAATTTAATAGATCATATTTCACCAAAAAAGGATTTTCATCCCAAATAAAAAATAGTTGCATCCGACCACAAAGATGACCTTTCAACAAAATTTTTCAACCCTCACCAAAAAGAGATCATTTTTCGACAAAACAGTTCCATTTTTAATCTGAAAGATGAATTTTCTACTGAAAAAGAAGAATTTTCAAATATGAAACAATGAATTAAAAAATGACCAGTTAATTTTTCAGCCATAATGATCAATTTTCTTTTTTAATTATGAATTTTCAACCAAAACAAGGATTTTTCAACAAAGAAGATATATAATATATCAGAATTATATTTTCGACCCAGTATAGTTGAATTCTCAAGAGATGAGATTTCAACGAAATTGTTGAATATTTTATAAAATTATTATGTACTGAAAAAAGTTTGAATTTCCAGCAGGAAAATTGCATTTTTGACCGCAAAAATTAATTTTTACTGCAAAATGAAAACTTCCAACTGAGTACCAAGAGATAAAGCTTTTTAAAAATCATTAAATCCTTGACAAATACAAAATTATTGACCACTTTGTGAAATTTTTATCCATTTTGTTTTGGACAAAAAATTTCCATTTTTGATACTAAGAATTTTTCACCAATTGAAAAAGAAGAAATTTTAATGAAATGATTCAATTCTATTGCAAATAGTTCAATTTTTGAAAAGAAAAATTAATTGTTAAGTGAACAGTTAATTTTCTTAATCAAAAAGATACATTTTTCACTCAAATAATAAATCTTCAAGAAAAAACAATAAATTTGTATTCTATCCTAACTATATACTAACTCTAATAACTCTATACCAATACTATACCAAGAGATAAATTTTTAACAAAATTGTTAAATCTTCAACAAAATCAATTAATTATTAGCCAGATTGATTAATTCCTAGCCAAAAAATCAAGTTTCTACCAAAAATATAAATTTTCAATGTAAAATGTATGTTGCCCAAAAAAAAATTGGGAATCAGAATCATTACAATTCAATCAAAAATACGAAGTTTTATGAAAATAGTTGATGGTCAACAAAACATAAAATTTACAAGTAGAAAAATTAATTCTTGGAAAAAGGAAAATGGATGATATTTCAACCAGGAAGAATTTCAATTTTGGATAAAAAATAGTTGTATTCCACCGAAAAGACGACTTTCAAACAAAATAGTTGTATCCTTGCTTGGAGGATTTAGTCCCAACAGAACAGTTCGTTTTTAATAAAAAGATTATTTTCTGCTAAAGAAAAAGAATTTCCAAGAAATGATAAGTTTCAGAGCAAACAGTTGAATTTGGAACCATGAAAAAAAAATTTTGAAGTAACATTAAATGTTCTCAATCAAAGAGATGAATTTTCTACTTGAATGATGAATCTTCAACTGGAACAACAAATTCTGAACAAAGTCCTATAACTTCCGACCAAGTAGTTAAATTTTCAACTAAAAAGTACGAATTCTCAACACAAACTTTAATGATCGGTATTTCAATTCCAATCATAAAAGATTTAATACTGCACCAAGAGATGGATTTTACATAATTTTGTTGAATCTTCAGAAAAAAAATTACGTTAATAATCTAATTGTTGAATTTGAAGAAGAAAAAATTGATTGAAAAACCAGTTACCGTTCGATCACTAAAGTTAAGCATCATTGAGCGAGGTTAATACTGGGATGGGTTACCCCGCAAGGGATTATGGCCTAATGGTACAAAAGAAAAAATAAATGTCAATAAGCCGAGTCGCTTTTGCGGTAAGCGTAACTCGTTATGTTCTAGCCTCAGTATAATACTGTGGAGTTAAGGAATTAATTAGAAAATAGGAAATACTGAGAAAATTATTGAAGCAAGTAGTACTTTGACGATTTCGAAATATTTTCAAAACAGATCTTCAAAGTAGGGGAGAGAAAAAACAAAATGGTCTTAACCCAGGTGATATTCTCATTTCTTTAAAACCATCTCCACTGCAACCACGTTTTCTAACAAAATCAAATTTGGTTTTCAAATTGAAGTTCCTTATTCGAAGGTAGGGAGATTTCATGGGTAAAGACCTAATACACAAAAAGTATTTTGCTACCGTGACGCTGAGGAGCGTTATTGACTATAGAATATGATACCGGTTGAAATTTCTACAAGCATCGTTTACGACCTATTACGACATGGAAGAGATAAGAAGCGTTGACTTTCCCAGCACACCCTCACTAGCATTGACATATGATACCTTGCCTGATCAATGCGCTAGTATTAGGAGTTGAGGGAGAGATATATGACACCGGTGTAAATTTTTACGAGTATCGTTCACGACCTATTGCGACATGAAAGAGATAAGTTAACGATCCTAGGGTACACTCAATAGCATTGACATATGATACCTTGCCTGATCAATGCGCTAGTATGGGAGTCTAGGGAGAGATATATGACGCCGGTTAAGATTTTTACGATCATCGTTTACGACCTATAGATTTCAAGCTTTGTTTTACTGATAATTATAATTATGAAGGATGACGTATTTGTCATTCTAAGTGCCTCGTTAATGTATATATAAATCTGTGAACACAATTTTACACATTTAGGAATTATTTGGTTGATTCTGCAAACCGTCTCTTTTATAATGAAATGATTATCTAAATTATTTTATTCATACACGCAATTTAGGGTGAACCTAATAATTCCGAATTTTGATTGTTGCACATCAACATATTTTTCACGATAATTCGAAATCGAATAATATTATTATTTGTTTTCCATATTTCATATTAAATGATTATGTGTAGCAATTACAATTTGCAGATATTAGACCATCCTACTCAAAATTGCGAATAAGCGTCTAGTAGTGAGAAATGTAAAGCTTCCGACCAGCTACTTTCTAAATGCGAAATTAACGTAAATTATCAGAAATTTGCATTCATAGGATCGCAAGCGATAGTGTAAACCAGTATAATTTTGTCATCATCGAGATTCTGGATATCAAATCGAGTTTGTATACTGAATCAATTTGTTATAATTATCTCGGTTTCCGTGATCTTCTTCAGACCAATCCATTTGGGAATTTGCACTTTTATTGCGAGACCTAGCGGCCATCTAGCAAACTAGGTAACATGGCTGCCGCTAGGATTGGCGTAGCATTGTTTACAAACGTGTTGCACTGGATTCAACGTAATACTAATTAATTATGTATGTAGGTATTTTGTTCTATCGCAAACTTTAACAGCGTTTTCCTCGAAATAAAATTTTTCAATTTTCCGATTTTGTGGGCAGGATAACTCAGCCAATTTTCAATGTATAATAACAAAAAAAGGCATTTTGAAGATAAATGAATTATCTTATCCATGAACTTACTAATTCCTATGAGAATTTATTATTTAACCACTTATTTGCATAAACAATAAAAAAATATTTGAACTTTTTTTTTTAAACGTTATCATTTTATGAAATAATTTTTTCATGTTTTAAAATTAAGTTAGTGGATGAGATATACATCTTAAAATAACAAAAAAATGGATTAAAATGATTCAGGCACCCAGAGAGAGCAATGGCGCTGCACAAAAAAAGGAAACAAACAAAAAAATTCTACAACTTTTATGCAATGAGGCGAATTTGTTTATAACAATATTGTAATGAAAAATCTGCCCGCTTCGCGGGCACATTCTCATCGCGCGCAGCTCACTCTGCCCGCAAGTTTCAGCGCGCATAGGGCGCGCGTCCGCCGTATTTCGCGCTTTGCGCTCGGTAATGGATTAGACTCGTGCTTCGCGCTCGTACATTTCAAACCTCGCGACGCGCGCTCGGGTGTTTGTGTCTAGCATTCGGAATGCTTCTGCTATTGTTCATTTCAATAATTATTCCGGTTTAAAGTGAATTGAACAAATCAATATCTTTTAGATCCCAGTTAACCTATGCAACCTCATATTATTAATTTATAACGCAATTACGAATAGATGAAGATTACATTTCTCAAAGTTCTGTTGGCTTTAAGGTACACATTCTCATCGTGATTTCTATTTCTGAATTTTGGAAATGCCACATCTCCGACAATTTTGCTTTTATAATGTAAGGCTTCCAAGAAGAGACATTTGTTCTCTCTGACTTTTTCCCAATCTTGCGTTATGTGGCTAAAAATTCTCATTTTCTTTTATATTTTTGAATTTTGAAAATGCCACAACTCTAACGATTTCGTTTTTATAAAAAAAAAAAATCATTCGGATAATTTGCATCACTTTTTTCGTACTACAAGGAGACATACTTACAATTTTTTAGTCCTGGAGAAAAAAGGCCAAAAAAATTTTCAGAATTCTCCCCTCTTATTTTTTTGATTCAAAATATCTGGTTAACGAACTCGACTTGTCTTTTTGGTCCTTCAAAATGGCTAGCAAAGCACGATCGAATATGATCACTCTTTTGAAAGTTATCGAGTTCACAGAATATTTTTGATTATTTTTTGTGCGATCAAATTTGGAATTTTCGATTTTTTGAGAAAATTTGAAAAGTTGTATTGACGATCTTGTAAGGCCTCCAAGAAGAAACTTTTTTTTCACTTTGACTTTCTTTTCAATCTTGCGTTATTTGGCTAAAAATTTTCTTTTCTTTTATTTTCTTGAATTTTGAAAATGCCACAACTCTGGCAATTTTGTTTTCATCAAAAAAAAATTCATTTGGGTAAATTGTTCCAATTTTTATGCTCTATAAGAAACCATACTTACAATTTTCTAGTCTTGGAAAAGAACTCCAAACAAATTTTCAAAATGCTCCTCCTCTTTCATTTTTTATCCAAAATATCTGACTAAAGAACTCATCCTTCCTTTTGCACCAATCAACTAGTGTGGCGAAGGCCGATTTGATCCGTCCATTTTTTCGTGATTGATCGTGTTTACAGACGGACGGCCGGACGGACATACGGACATACAGACCAACAGAGAGACATCGTCGCCAAAACTTGATTTTCGGCTTCAAGAGGTCTCGAAACGTGGAGGTCCGTTGAAAATTCAAGATGTGAAATTTTAGATGATCCTAATACTTTCTCAATCATAAATGATGAGAATGTAAAAATATCCTAATAATCAACTAATTGTCAATGCATATCAGTCCAAATTTCAAATCGAAATATTGTGTAGTTATGGCACAAGAAAATCCCAAAGTTTCCTCCGATTTTTCGCGATCTGTATAGGGATACTCCCTAATTGTTTTTTGCAGGGTTCGATATATAACAGATCCCTGCAGGCGACTGGTGACCTCCTCAGAGTGCAACCTAACCAATAATAATTCGTTTACAATGATAAAGCGTAAACGAGTTACGCTTACCCCGAAAGGGATTTGTCAATGGTATAATAATAAAAATCACTGGTTTAGCCCGTTTACCGCAATGCTTTTGTAAAGCCTGCCGCGCGTGCACATAGAAACTATAATCACTACCATGTCAACTATATTGTATCTTCTTCTGTTACGATCCAAGTTTACCTGCTTGAATACTACTCGCAACAAATATTCACATCTGTTTTTTCTGTTGTGTTCCATACGATAGGGATAGGTTACCAGATGTACTGATTTGTCAGTACATGTCCTGATTTTTGGACCCGTACTGATTTACTGATTTTTCAACAAAGTGTGCTGATTTTTAGCGAAAACGACGATTTTTCGCATGTTTATTCAACCTTACCCTATGTTAATTTTAAGCAGTTAAGGTGCTTCATCAAGGATAGGCTTTCGCTGAGGGGAAAATTCTCTTACACTGGTGAATTGTTAGTTGTATTTTTTTTTCCTACCTCATCTCTAGACCCTAATGAAGCCTTTGTCAGACGGGTTTTTTGCCAAATATTGCGTTGTTATTTGTTTTTGTTAAAATTCAAAATCAAGTTATCTTTGCGCCTGCAAAATCGGACCCGTCGTACTCCTCGAATAGGCATGGCAGTGCCCACCAATAACTTCTATTCGAGGAGTACGACGGGCCCGATTTCGAAGGCGCAAAAATTACTTGATTTTAAATTGAAACAAAAACAAATAACAACAAATTAGGGTTTAAAGATGAGGTGGGAAAAATATTACAACTAACAATTCACCAGTGTAAGATAATTTTCCCTTCAGCGAAAGCCTATCCTTGATGAAGCACCTTAAGCTCAGATAAGCACTATTTCGCCTTTTATTTCATATGACACGATTCGTTAGATTGATTTATCAAATTTTTTTTCCAGGGCGTTTGACTATCAGGTTATGACTATAATCGGGGGAGGGGGGGGGGGTTGCAAATGGAGGTGTGCTGATTTTTCGTTGGACCGATCTGATAACCCCAGATAGGAAGATTCATCCCTTTCTTCGTAGAAGCATCAGAATTAAAGATTCAAGGCTTGAATCTATATTCTAAATTTGAACGATTCTTAAAGGAAGAAAGGCTGCTACCGTAGACGTAGAGGTTCTTACAGGGTACCATACAGTTAGATAACATGTGGCAAAGCGACCATCTGTCTAGGAAGCAAATGGTACGAGATGTAAGAGGAGAACTCGTGCCGAGGAACTCGGAACCCTGAAGAAGCGACATCTTAGCACTTACAATTACAATTAGCAATCAGATACATAGAATGGTCCACGAGGCCCCTACAGTTTCAAGATACTAAGCCATACTTGCATCTACGCCAGAGTTTAGAACTTTTCTTGGAAATATTTAATGAAAGCTCGTTATGTCATATGAAGCCTCATCATTTGAACTCTGAAGTGCGCTTCTTCTTTTACCATAATAGTAATGAAACAGCCATGCCATAGAACACACGCACATTTGGTTTACGTGGTCTTCTCATTTTAAGCATTCTAAATTTGAATTACACTGCACGTGGGATTAACGCCAGTGGCAAACCCAAGATGCTGTGGTTGCAGAAGAGTCCTATTTAGTGACCAGAAGGAAATTTACATTTAATTGTAACTTGTGGCCGCAGTTGGACACAAAATTAGTAGAATATAATCCATACAGATTTTACGATACATGATACAAATTGTTTTGTGGTTTAAGGTGTGTTGTCATGTAAAGTTTCAAATTGGAGTTTTTGAAACTTTCAAAAATCATTTAGCGTGCTTTAATCGGAAATTTTTTATGGAGGATACAACACGGAAAAGAATGTATCGTTTGCGTTTTTGACTCAAGTGTGTGACATCATGAGAAAATGAATTTCGATCCAAGTTTAAGGAAATTTAAAAACTAGTTCTACTATTGAGTCTACTAATTTCTATTTTAAATGGTACCTTATAATCTGTTGAATGATTAGGACAGCTGTGTAAATTTGTATCCAGAAGACTTTGTAGTTTCTCGAAATATGTATTTTTGTTTATTGACTATTTTGTGAAATTTTATTTTTGTGGCTTGGACCTAATTCAACTAGATGGACGTTATAACATCTTTGTTTTGACGACTTATATATGTAATTGATTATAATAATATAATAATAATAATAATATATTGTAATAATATGAAATTCTGATGCGAATAGCTACTTACTACATCCCACCAATATGGTTGGTTCTTTTTAAATAGTATTTGTAGCTGAATCAAGAATAAATATCACTAGTTGTCATTCATTATTTGCCGGGGAGGAATCTGAATTTGGATGGAAAATCTAACTTCTAGCAGCTAAATATCGTTCAATTATCCTGGTATTATTTCATCATTGGGTGCAATTATAATTTACTTAGTTATAATGCGTTTGAAAATTTTGTTAAACAAATGTTCAATAATTCAGAAATTATACGAAGAAACGTTTGTAAAAAGTTTTACTTCATACAAGTTTGTTAAGCAATCGCCTCTTCTTGCGAAGAGTAATCTGATCCACTGCACTTTTTACCGCAAGTCAATGTGAAGGTTACTATAATTTTATACTGTAAACTGTATTATATGTACACATTCATCGTGAGCTCTATAGTTACGCAGGTAAAAGTAGCATAAAATATATGTGTTTAGTATATGCTCTCTACTCTAATGGTAATTGTACGATACCTTTACAATCTTTTCTCCTTTTACACTCATTTTGATAACTATTTATCAATAGATTAGGAATAAATGTAAAATCACAAGAAGGATCGCACGTTATGATATTCAACGTCGCACTTTGTGAATCAATTTGAATAACAAATTTCCTAAATCGGAGTGTATGCCAAATGATGGATAAATACGTATTCTTTCCTGTATATTTCTTATAACAAAATGTGGACCTAATCATCTTTCACGTCTTATTTCTATAGTCGATCTCTTTGCTATACAGAATGATTCTATAACATAACCATGTTCTGTAGATGGAAGAGGAATATGTCTCCTTTTTCATAATAATTTCGGTGGCAGTTTCTTTCCATTATCGGAATAGGGTAAATCACAAAAAGGAAATTTTGGCTTATAGTTAAGTTTTTTACATACTTTGGCTCCCAAAGAATTTGAATGTAAAAATGAAATTTATTTTGTTTATATCATAATGTATACTAATTTATTAGAAAGTGATGATATATCGATCGGAAATGTCGATTTTTTAAACGGAACATGTGGCGACCTCATACCGAGAGACACTTGAAGTGGCGTCACATGCCATTATAAGAGCTCGAAATACATGTGTAAGTTTTTAGTCAAAAGGATTTATTTCAAGGAGTGAAAGTATGCCTGTATACGATTCTTTCTAGCATTGATGAAAAAATAGGAGGAAAAAGGAATAATATGGATGACCCTATTCGTTTTTTTTACCTATAGCGCCTAAGAAATGAGGATTGAGTGCTGAACGTTCAACGAACGACAGAACATTTTTTCCTTGAACAAATTTCTTGTAGCTGAAAATGTTTGCAACGACATTAAAACACATTATATTCCAAAAAATACCTACCTTCCTAATTTTGAGGATAGGGAACAAACCTTAAGAAAATTTACGTGTGTGCAGGTACAGAATTGACACATAGGCGAACGTTGCTTATGTAAACGTATGATATGGAAAAAGTTGGCATTATTTTTTTGAAGAATTGATATACAAGTCACGCAAGTTACTTGACAATGGTACAATTCGAAGCAAACCAACCGCACACAAATTTAATACAACGCTTTGTCGTTTTAGAAACTGATGTACAAACAACAGCTTAACAAGTTTCCAGTGTACTTGCACTCGAAAGGTAACTTTCATTTTTCTGGTTTTGGCCAGGAATTTAGGATTCTAGACCACTGTGGACTGCTCATCAAACTTCGAAAATTTATCCTCATCCTAAGAATGAATTATTACAAATTCGGAAAATAATTTTATGCATATATGGTAAATATACATGAACAGAACGAAGAAGGTCAACGTTTGCAATAAATTATAGGGAGTATACCTCGAAAGCCCGAAAAAAAACATAGATTTGATGCTACCATCCAATACGAGTTCTCACCATAATTGCGATTCGAAGAGACGCGGTTTTGCAAACTCCTAATATTATGTTTCATGTGCCGAGGTTAATGATATTTTGTACAATTTTTTCGATTCATGACAGATTGTTAACGATGGCGGATATATGGTAGATTGTGCTCATACTCATCCTTTATTCATGTGTACATATCAAATCAATTTGGCGTTAACATAAGCATATAGTACAATTTACCACCTGGGGTCACAAAGCGAACATGTAATAACGCGTCATGAGGATGTGGTGATGCATGGTCTATATGTATTGATAAATATAACATTGGATTCTGTCGAACGGGTTATATATTAAAGGTTCTAACCAATGAAATGCACTTGTTGCTGATTGGTTTGATAAATTTTACCAGAGTAGTTTTCTCGAATTTTTCAAAACGCAGGAAGTGATCGGATTTTGAATTTTGAGATCCAACTTTTTTGGAAACTACATATCTCACAATGAACTGCTGCGTATTTCTTTATGATCATTTAAGGTATAAAATATAAGGATAAAAGAATGAAGTATTTAAGAAATGAACTTGTTGCTCATTGGTTTGATAAATTTTTCCTAAGGACTTTGTAACGGAGCGTTTGCCTCCTAATGGAATTGCCTTATTTTAACCCGCGTTTGGAAGAATCGTTCTACACAAAAAGTACACAGGAAAAAAGTTGTTTGAAACCGTAGTGAATGTCTATGAATCATTGATTCATAGTTTCATGTTACTAAGAGGTCATCCATAAAAGACGTCCAGTGCTAGGAGGAAGGGGGGGGGGGGGGAGACTTTCTTGGACGCCGGGGCTCTTTCAAAAAATAAAAATTTGGTTAATCCATTCTCCAAAAAAAATTATATACATGTTGAACAATGTGCCATTTTTTATTATACTTTTTGAATAATCATTAAACTCATACTCTGTTCTCTTAATCCTAATTCTAAAACAAAATTATCACTTTAACTTTAGATCATTTTAGTTGCCTATGCATAAAAAAGTACCTCCGGTTTTAGAAGGAAAAATTCTAAAATGAATTGTCACTATGGAAATTTGCAATCCAATGGAAAAAAAAACTTCAACTTAATTTTGTAATTACCGATGTTTTTTGTTAAATTGCGGAAAAAAATTTATTCATACACACACACACACACACACACACACGCACACCCACCCACACGCGCGCGCGCGCGCGCGTGTGTGTGTGTGTATCGCCCTAGTGGGCATGGGTTCGTATACCACTTCTGACACCATTCGGTTCCGGTTCGATTCCTTTGGCATCGAACTGATGGGCCTATGACAAAGCCACCGAACGCGTCCTCAGGTTGCGGATAGAGG
>WSXT02055838.1:0-12806 GCA_011762715.2 Neuroterus valhalla
TAACCTCAGGGGCCTTTCCTCTATCCGCAACCTGGGGACGCGCTACGTAGTGGTGATAGGTACCCACCAAGTAGAATCTAATGACATTACAATATATAAAAATATGACCATAAGTTTGACGCTAAAATATTTGACTTCTCCTGACGAATAACACAAATAATTTGACCGGACACCATGGTTACCACTTCCATAAAATATTATTGTACTATTTCTCCTTTATTCAATTCAGATATAAATATATGTATTCCTTTACGTTACCAAAACGTTGCAACATTGTGAACATTTACATGTAAAAGTCTGGATGTGCCAAATGAGATTGAGGAGGAACTCAGGGGTGTCCAACGCAAGGTTGGCGCGTTTCTCCTTCGTTACCCTTCTCCGAGCGCTTCAACGAGAGTTCTCTCCTTGTTCCACCACGGGTTTCGTCTGACTACACCTGACCACCCCTACTTGCGCGCACTGTTCACACAGACCGCCGAGGACCCCTTTTCACATCGCAATAACGGCATGAACGCATCCAAGGTGATAAGAGAGGAGATTGACTAGTGACAGTTATTTACAACGGTGCTCACGCGTTGGACATCTCTGATATAACCAATTTAATTTGCGGACTCATCTCAGATTCTCCTATTCATTCTGAGAGGATACATAATTCTATTAATTTTATTGGCTGTATTGCAGATATGTTCCTGCGAGTTGAGCAAGGGATTAAGAATAACACCCAGATTGCGAGCAGAGTTAGTGTATCGAATATTGGAACCATTCAACTCTAGTGATAAAACTCACGTGTCGATGTTACTCAGATAGGCAAGACTACCGAGGATCGTGGCTCTCATCTTAAGGAGTTATATATCTTTGGGTTGAATGATGAACGAAAGTACATGTTTCGAAATGTTTGTGAAAATTTTTTTATCCACAAATTCAATAAAATGTGTGCTTTGTAGCTCTTGCCCGGTGACGTGTCTTTCGTCATTCGCTTGCGGTGGTCATTATTTTTCAGGAAATTATTATTTTTATCAGGAACAATGAAGGACTAAATAATGATGTAACGTTGAAATTTTTAGGTGCAAAATTTTCTGATTTTTCTTGTGAAATCACCATTGCAAGTAATTTTTTTAAAGAAAGAAGTGAAACTTTTTATTTATAAATTCAAAACTTGACTTACAGAATAGAAAAAAAATTCAAAGAATTGGCCAATAATACGATCTTGCCATGAAGGAAAGTCAACTTTTTTTCGATGTTCCTAAAATTCCCTACGCCAAAAAAAACTTAAATTCAAGCAAAAAAAATACGTGTCTCATCAATGTCGATATAGATACTTTCAATTTAATATAATTTCGACTATTTTTTGTGTGCATGATTTATATTGCAATTATCTTTTATTTGTTATTTTTATTCTGAATTTTAATTATTTTTCAACTTAACTTTCAATTTTTTTCATACCGTTACTTATATGATTCCTCTTATTTGTTGAAAGAATAAATGAAAAATTCTCCAAAATAGAGAATGTAGAAATTTTTACAGGAATTCGATGACAAAACTCATTTACTAAAATTGCGAGAATCCTTTCACGAACCACACAATCTTTAATTTATGAATATGCAACCTATAATGAAATTACAATACAAAATGGTGTTTATTCACCTATCTTGTTATTGAAAAAAATTAGGGACATAATACTGATGCAACGTTGAAAATTTTTTTATTTTGCTTGAGAAATCTCCATTGCAAGTAATTCTTTTCAAAGAAAGAAGTGAAAACTTTTAGTTGTAAGGTTAATCTTCACCTACAAAATATGAGAAAAATTCAAACAATTGGCCAATTTTCAGCCTAGTTATTGAATTATAAAGAATGATGACATCTTGCAATGGAGGAAAATCGACTTTTCGGTCAATATTCTAAAAATTAACTATGACAAAAAAACTAAAATTATAGCAAAAAGAAAAAATACGCGTCTCGTCAATGTCGATAGAGATAATTCCAAAATTTCGACGAGAAAAAAAACTACAAATCAACTTGATGCAATTGCAGAGCTAAAGAATTTTGAGAAGTTTCCATTCCTGTACTTCAATAAGAATGTAAAACATCTTTACCTTTAAAATTCTCAGAATTAATCATTTTCAGTTCTCGGAAGCGACGTTGTTGATATTCTCACAATGAATAATGTTTATTAAGGATTATCAAAAGGTTTTCATCGATCGCTGCATATTTTTCGTCAATAATCATGGGAATGAAGTTTCACGCACTCGACACAGAAAAATTGTTAATAATATATTAGCCCACATGACCTTGCAACATCTGCTAATTTCAAGTTGAAGTAGTTTTTATGGCACGTTCGATGTACTGTAACTGTTGTATCGAATATTTCCATGAATAAATCAAAAATACGACTGTTATACGCGATACAAGAAATTAACCCTTAATTCAAGATGTCGGACAACCTGCAAAGCGTTGATGGTCGAAAACTTGGATTTGAGATTCCTATATGGCAGAGGTGTCCAACGCGTGAGCAACGGTGTAAATAACTGTCACAGGCGTAGTCAGACGAAGCCTGTGGTGGGCCGAGGAGAGAATTCTCGATGAAGCGCTTGGAGAAGGGGAAGAAAGGAGAAGCGCGCTAACCTTGTGTTGGACACCCCTGCTGGATGGTACCCTAAATATGACAGAAAAAAATGTTCTTACGCAATGAATTGCAATAATACATATAGGAATCCGACTATATATACTGGACTAAATACCTTCTCATTATCATGAGAATGCAATAATGTCTAGCGAAGACGATTGAAAGACGATTGGATTTCTACCAGATGAGATAAGCTTTCACCAAAATGCTCGTAATCTGACTTTCAACCAAATAAACTATTTCAATCGATAAAGTAATGAAATATCGAATAAATTGCCAAAGTCTCGAGCCATGAAGACGAATTAACTACATTCATGTTAAATTTTAACTAGATTGTTATTTATTTATCATATTATTTTATTATATCATATCAATATTGTAGTAGTTCTTCACCAAAAACATCACCATTTTAACTGCAAAGATAGTCTAATTTGAAATTAAAACATTTCAATTCGTCCAATTGAGACAAACTGAAAACAAATAATCACTCCTCTTGAGATAGAATACTTCGATTTTCAAGCCGAAGAGATGAACACTCGAATGAAAAAACTAATCTGTTAGGAGAAAAATATTAATGCTCAACAATTAAGTGCAATCCTCAACAAAGTAGTTCAGTTTCCTGCAAAAAAATGGAATTTTCAGGGAGAAAATGTGATGGTTGAAGCTTGCTCTAGAACAGTGCATTATGCGCCATTTGTCGTAAAAGTCATCGAACAAGGGAATGTAAATAGAAAATGATCCTTATAGCAAGTGGCGTATAATGCACTTATGTATAACACATTTCAGACATTTCACTTGATATTTTAACAGAAAAGGATTCAAATGCCAAACCCAAAACTTTTTTATTATAAAATGGAAGTTCATCTTTTTGTTCAACAATATGACTACCCGACAGAAAGTTGAACTAATTTGCTCAAAAACCTCTTGTGCGTCAATATTCTTGATGTTAGTGAATATTGTTTCCTGTGATTGAAAATTTACATACTTCTTTGAAAATTCTTTCTTTTTGAAGATTTATCATCTTAGTTGAAACTTCTTATCTTTTGTTAAGAATTTGACAATTTTGTTGAGATTTCATTTCCTTAAATTCTCATGAAAACGAGAAGGTAAAGCCCATATGAAAAAGTTATATACAAACCAAATATAGTGGATAAAACAATGATATTCTTCATTTGTTCTGCGAAATTTTCTGTATCAGACAAACGAAAAAAATCTGCTCAACGTGCGGGCAAACTTTGTGTGCGCCTAGGGCTCGCGTCTTTCCGATCATGCGCTTCGTGCTACGCGTCCAGCTTCTTTTGGTCCTCGCACTTAGTGCTCAGTTCTTTTAATACATACAGATTTGCCAATATTCAAACACTGTAATAAACTTCAAAAAGCTTCCTGACTTATTGAATTTTCCATTTTCTCATTTTAGATGGTATTATAACAGACATCAAAGGGACGAACCAATCGAAGAATCTTCAGGGCACTATTTGGTCAGAGATGGTTCTCTAATAATACAAAATGTTCAAGAAGAAGATGCTGGTTCCTATATGTGCACTGCTAGTAACTCGGAAGGAAGTGAAACGATGGTAGTCAAGTTAACAGTTTCTGCACCCTTAAGTGTTCACATTCAACCTGCCATTCAAACAGTGGATCTTGGAAAACCTGCTTACTTGGTAAGTTCTTTGATAGTTCATCAATCTAAAAAACGAAAACGCCTATTTACTTGGAAAACTTTCTATAGAACTGAAGGTTTCTAAGAGTCTCAAGATGCAAATTTGGCCATTTCCGAAAAGAAATTTTCACGAATGGAAATACTTCTCAGCAAGAATATTGTTCAGACAGGTTCAAAAAAGTTTTTTGGCAAAATGGAGCTCAGTAGAAATTGTAGTTAACTAAATTTTTATGTTTTCAATTTTTTGCGCCATCAATCTTCTCCCACGTAGACCACAGCCGGGCCATCAGCTACTATCCCAGCGTTGAGCTATCCCACACTCTGTCGAAATTTTGTGATTGAAAAGACCATAAGTATTTGTTTTACGAAAACCCTCGTAGAACGCCCAAACGAAGCAGGAGAAGTCATCGAAATTAAGATAATCTCCTCAATATGTTTACGATATATTCCTCCACTTAGATGTGTTTGAGAAAAATGGGAATTCACAGTGAAAGGTAGTTAACTCCCCAAAATTAATTTACCGTATCTGCAACAATCATACGAATGCAAATGTAAGTGAATGCATTTTCAAAATCAGAGGTTACGCATGCGCATAATAATCTTCGCATGTATTTTTTCATACGACTCTTACCTCAAAATATCAAATTTGACATAACTTTCCGGCTATTTTGCTATAAAATATTGTTTGATGCGTGTGTAAAAGGAGATTTTTAGCAAAAGGTCCTTTTATTACTCGCTTCGCTTGTGCAAAAACTGTCTCATTTGCTAAATAATCACCTCTCATACATGTATCGAAATAGGCTATTCTCCCATACCCACGCCGTAACTTGCACCTAATCTGCTTGATGACGGCAAGATAAATTGGTGATTATTGAATCGCTGACTTCATAGCGTTGTACAATGCTTTACTAAACTCTCTAGTAGGTCAAGTAAAAATAAAGACGGAAGACTAGTCACTTTCGGACAATTTCTTGAATCTGGAATTTGTCCGGAATTTTCAGCAGGGCGACCTGCGAGCGATTGTGAACGCTTAAGTACCATTCCAGACCACTGTGCTCTGGGCAGGATTCCTCATGTTCGCAACTCTCTACCTTGAGGCTCTCTAGGTAAGGGCATTGCATAAACTGACTCCGGAATTTTGGTGTTCCCTCGAAGGTTACGCCAATGTAACTATCACAGCAGAAAATATGTCTGCGCGGCAGATGCCAAATAAATTAAAATCCCACGCCGGCAATCTTATGATTATTCACAACTACGGCATGTATGAAACAGTCGCAGGTTATACATGAAATTGTATGACTCCCAACTATAAGACAATGAGAAAGAATATCGCGATTGTTAACGCACAAAGCCGTAATTTGGGGCCAAAGTCCAACAACACCATCCCAGCATGAAATTCGATCTCCCGTGCGGTCATATTGTCAGCTGTGACGTATCATCTGACGCTCGAGCTGTCAAACCTTCATCATTTTCAGCACGAAGGAATACTAAGGAGTAGTAACTCCGTATGTTGGGAGTGGAACGAGAAGCGTCCAAGAATTCGTTAGTTTTCACCACGGATGAAAAGCGAGTATCAGTTTCGCGTACATGCGCAGTGCTACTTTCGATGTCACGTGTTATCCCTACTCCCTTATATATTTTGACATCTGGATACGTAAGTTATGTTCGTAGGTTATGTTATGACATCGTTTCCATGGCAACCGCAGATACGCATGTGTGCGAAACTTATCTTTGGTTTACATTCGTGGTGAACATTAACTAATTCTTGGACGCTTTCTCGTCCCACTTCTGTTCGACAAACACACAGGGAGTTACCACTCCTCAGTATTGCTTTGTGATGCAATCGCGGAATTCTTTCTGATTGACTTATGAATGGGAGTTATAGAATTTTACGTATAATCCGCGAATGTTTCATAAATGCTGTAGTTGTGCATAATCATAAAATTCTCGGTGTGAAATTGAAATTTACCCGCCATCCCCCGCGCAGACATATTGTCTGATGTGACAGTGCATTGGCGTCGCACAGTGGTTCAAAATCCCAAAAAGATGGCCAAAAATCAGAATCTCGATATTTCACTTCGTTCGAGTACCTTGGAAATGAGTATTAAGGGGTTTTTGGGGTCACTGATTTCGAAAATGAAGTAAAAAATCCAAAATTCAATATGCAGATATTTTCTCTTAGCCGTGCATCTACTTGAAAATGAGTATTAGGAAGTTTTTGGGTCGCTGATTCCAAAAATGAAGTAAAAAATTTTAAACTGATAATAGCGGACTCTAAATGGCAGCCATTTCTCAAAAACGACTTTCTTCATGAAAATGTCCACCATTTTGGTCGGCGATTTCGAATTTTGGATTTTTGGCTTTATTTTAGAAATCAGCGACCCCAAAAACCCCTTAATACGCATTTTCAAGTGAATGCATGACAAATTTTTGAAAAATGTCCGCCATTTCGGGTACACCATCGTGAATTTTGGATTTTCGACTTCATTTCCGGAATCAGCGATTCTGGAAACCTTACATGGGTACTCAAACGAAGTGAAATATCGAGATTCTGATCTTTGACCAACTTTTTGAGGTTTTGAACCACTGTGCTCTACACAAAAAGAAATTCAAAAAATAAAGAATTCCCAAGAAATGGTGGAACAAGGTGGAAGATGTCTCAAACGATTTCAAAAATTGATGAAAGAATCTAAATTTTCCCCTATAATATGAACCAGGATCTCTCGGAATCATAACTATTTTGAAACTTTGGAAAAAATATCCAGAGAAAAAGTGATTTTGGCGGGCGAATCTTTGAACGCAAAATTAGATGTACAAAAAGTGTAAAAAATATAAAAAATACTATATCTACGTATCCTGCATACCGTCAGCAATATCCTGCATACCTTGGATGCACATTTAAACACTCGCATGGAAAAAAACAGGCACTTTTGTCGAGGCGACTTTTACGGGACGTGACAGCATAACGCCGAACGCTCGAGCAAGATTAACTTGGCATGTTCATAAAACAATAATGGTAAGGCATATCCCTCTTTCCATTGGAGACATTATGTAGGGGTGCCACCTTTATGAAAGTGAATGAAAATAACTCACGAAATCCAAAGTTCAATTTTTGATTTTCGGCCATCTTTTTAGGCCCTTCGAACCACTGTGTGTCGCCACAAAAATTCAGAGTTCGTTTATTCAATGCCCTCAAAGGAGGTGAGAAAAATGAGTTTAATTGAAGGGGTGAAAAGGGGAAATTAAACGGAGTTGAGAAAGAGGATAAAGCAGGTGAGGAGAAATGAATCAAGGTAAGAGTAGGAGTGAAGAGGAAACGAGAAATTGGTTGTAAGGGGAAAATGAGAGAAGGTTCTGTAAGGAGAAACGAGGGGTAAATGAGTGAAGATATGCGCGGGAAGGGGAAGTAAAAGGAAATTATTGGAAGTCAGAAGAGTTAAGAGTGTTAAGGATTAAGGAGAAGTGAGGCAAATAGAAGAAACACGAGGAAAAATATTGGAGTTTAGAGAGTAGAAAGAGGTAGAGGAAGAAGTGAGTAAAAGCGCTGCAAGAGAAATGAAAGAGTAACATAAGAAAGACATTAGGACCGATTTAATAGGCTGGAAAACACTTTATCGTTGAGCGCCTGCAACTTAATTCTACTGATTTTTTGTCAGCATAAAAAATCCTGCTTTCCTTCCTTGGCGCATAAGATACTATTTTTAGTTTCTATTGTTCCGGTTCTTGTGAAATTAATTATTCTCTATATCGCTGGTCTGTCTGTTCTAGACATGTAGCGCAAGTGGATTCCCTCAAGCTGCTCTCTATTGGCTGAAGGATGGTCAGCCATTGCGAACTGGAGCACGCATAAGAATCGTTTCCCGGGAACGTATTTCCGTGACGTCAGTTGCACGCGAAGATCGGGGGATGTACCAATGTTTTGTCAGAAATGAACACGAGATGGCGCAGGGAATTGCGGAATTACGCCTGGGCGGTAAGTTCTCCAACATTTTAAAGTCGAAAATCTGCACGATGAGCTTTTTTTTGTTCCACATAGGTAATGTTACTTGATTCTACTGTCAAGGGTACATTTAGTTGAAAAGCGCCTCGTAGATTTATACTTCGTATTGCTCTTTTTGGAGCACTCGTCCGGCAAACGAAAGGTCCTGGATTGTAATCTCAGCACAGTTAAAGAGTGCTTCTTTTTTTACATAAATTTGTATTTTTTTCTTCCATGTTGAATATTTTTCATCCCGTTTGAATGACGTAGAAACTCTCAAAGGTTTCATAATTTTTAGGAATAATGGAGTAAATTCCTTTTTCGCCAATGGTAAATAGAATCTTTTATAAAAACTAATTAAATTGACTGAATCAAGAATCTTGTACCGATATTGAATTACTTGGTATATATGTATAGCTGACAAGCGTGAATCTTCCTTTCAGAAAAGGGTTGCGGGCCTCTCCGTAGCTCAGTATGCAGATCACTCGTCCGGAAAACGAAGGGCACTGTGTTCAAGTCCCAGAGGAGTTGAAGAGTGGCCCTTTTTCACAAAAATTTTGTTAGAACTGATTAAAATGACTAAGATGAGAATTTTCTATTCAAATTGTATATTTATTCGAAAAAGTTACAACAGATATTATTCTGTTTATTATATTTAATACAATTCTAAAATTGTGATCAATCAACATTTCTGAATATCGAGAACAAAAGATAATAACAGAAAAACAACGAATGATCTACAGATGGAGTAATTTTCCAACCAAGGGGCTCCATTCTTCACCGGAACAGAGAAGAAATTGATTGATATTGTAGAATTTTCAAGCAAAGAGACAGATTTTAATTGAAAATTAGATTTTCAGCTAAACAGTATATTCTTCTACTGGAATAGTAGAATTTTCAAGCTATGAAGATACATTTCTAACAGAGTTGAATCTTTGACTAGATTAGATTAATTTCTAACTATTTCTTGAATTTTCATTTGATTGTTCGATTTTATAGCTAGAAAGTCTAAATTACTATGAAAAATCAAATACTGAAAAGAGAGCCTAATTCTCTTCCGAAAGAATACGTTCTCGACAAACAACAATTCCTTATTGACAAAATCGTTTTGGGGAGAAATCGAACTATTTATGGATTTTAACCTAAGATTTTTATTTTAGTTATCTTGATCCGATATAACAGGAGATTCAGTTTACCATCGGCAAGCAAGAAAATTATTTCTCGACTGCAGCAACGGACCACGCCGTAGCTCCGTTGGGGACCATTCGTCCGGGTAACGAAAGGTCCTGGGTTCGGATCCCAACAGAGCCGGGAAGGCAATCTTTTTTTCACAATGAGATGTATTTGATTCCTTGATTGAAATATTCAGCTGAATTCTCAACTATTATGGTGAAAAGTTTGTATATTTGGAATCAAAATTATACATTTTTTTGCAGTTCCATCTTGTTGAAGTAAAATAACATCTATTTGGTTTGAAGTTGACCTAATTTTATGCGAATTTTTCTCATCGGTTTGCAGATTCCTCTTTTCGGTTAGGAATTCAATTTTTCATTATTGGAAATTCAATAGTACAATCGAAAATTCACCTTGTTAAGTTAAAACTTCAACAATTCTTTAATGGAATTTCAATTATCCGGTTAGAAGTTTAATTTTTCTTTAGAGATTTATTTTTCCAACTGAAGTTTACCTATATATGTTGAAGAATAATTTGGTAGATTGAGAATTTATCATAATCATTTGGAAATTTATCTCATTTTTCGGCAATTCGAATTTTTCTGATGAAAATTCGTTCTTCATCGGCGGAAAATGACTCTCCACCTTAGGAAATTCATGTGTCATTTTAGCTATCAACGACTGATTCAAAAAGGAAGACTCTCCTCACGATGATTCTCATATTTTATAAAAACTTCATAATTTTAGTTTTAAATTCGTCTGATTGATTAGCAAGTTTGTCTTTTCCGTTAAAAACTATACCTCTTTCGTCGAAAATTCAAGAGTTTTGGTCAAATTTTCCTTTTTGGGTTCGAATTGTACCCATGTTTATGGGAAATTGAAATTCTTGATTGGATGTTAAATTTTTTGTAGAAATTTCATTTATTTGGTTTGACATTTATCATAGAAGTCAAAAATGTATTCAATTGATTCGAAATTCCTCTTTTTGCTGAAAAATTCATCATTTTAGTTTAAAACTCGTCTCATTGGTTTGGAAATTCGTCATCTTAGATGAAAATTTAATCATTCGCGTTGAAAATTAAACATTGTTGTCTAAATGCATCTTTTTAGGTTCAAATGTCTAATATCGTTATAGAACATTAAACTATTCAGTTAAATTTTGAAATTTTCCATTGGAAATCAACTTTTGCATGTAAAGATTCATCATAAGAGTTGGAAGTTCATTCCAATATTGTTCGAAAATTCAAATTCTGTTTGATAAACTTTCTTCCTATTTTGGTTGGAAATTAATCTTCTTTTTTCAGAAAATTGATGTTTCATTCGAAAATCCAACTACACATTCAAGGCTTGAATTCTTCCATCCAAAATTCACATTTTTTTTAGATTCATCATTTCAGTTGGAAATTTGTCTTATGGCTTTGCGAATTCGTCTCCTTGATAAGATAAGCAATCTTTTTTGTTAAAAATTTAACAGCCTTGACGGAATTTGCCTTTTTCGGTTCAGATTCTAATTTTTTTCCAGAAAATTGAACTACTTGGTTCAAAGTTGGATTTTTCTGGTAGAAACTCATCTTTCTTTGTAGGCGATCCTACAAGTCGGGCTGAAAATTCTTTTTTTGCTGTCTGACAATTCACATATTTTTACGGAAAATCCATTCTTTTTTCGGTAGAGTTTTGAAGTGCTTTATTGAAAATATTTTTTGCTGGTAAAAGAGAAATTACTCATTCAAAAGTTGAACTCTGTTGTCGAAAATTTACATTTTTCGTGTAAGATTAATCATCCAGGTTACACTCTAAATTCCTTGAAATGAACTTTCATTCCAAGGAACGACTGGAATGTCAGTTTCATTCTAAGAGAATGAACTTTCATTCCCTTAGAATAAGTCAGCTTGGACGGTGAGATTTTCATTCCAAGGCTTGGAATGAACTGTGTTTCATTCCAAGTTGTAAAGAAATGTTAGTCAAACCGTTGGATTACCATAACGTTGCGTCAAAAGTTTAATTTCTTTGTTTTCAAAGTTAAACTTTACTGTCCCAATCAGAAAATATTTTATAAAATGATTTATGAAAATAAGGTCACTGACCAGTACAGACAATACTAGAGCTTCTTCGAAGCCTTTGGTTAGGCACTGTCAGTTTCGAAAAGCTTCAAAATACCACTCGTACACCCTGTACAGGTTAGCGACCCAACCTTTACACATTTCATCATCTAATTTGACCGATTTTCTAAAAATAATAATAAAACTTCAGGAGGAAACGTTTTACAAGTATAAGTAGTAAAAAAATATTTTAAAACAGTTTTTTTATTAACTTTGTTAAAAGGCTTCATCAATAGTGTTTGGTCATCTTCAATCATAATATATTATTATTTATATATAAACTATAGTCATGTCTAAAAGACACTAAAATCGAATAATGACTTTTTTAAAATTATTCATTATCTTCCATAACTTTCGAGTCTTTCTGCAATTTCAGCAGTTTTCTAAAAAACACACAGAAAACAGAGGTACTGTTGATGATTTGCCAGCTTGCTCCGTTCATTCCAGTTGGAATGAAAATCTATTCCAAGGTAGGACTGAGACAGTTTCATTCCTAGCTTGGAATGGAGTGTTTTATTCTAAGAGTGTGGACATTTTTCAGTCGTTACATGGAATGAACTTTCATTCTAAGAGAATGAACTTTCATTCCGAAGAATGACAATTCGCCTTGTTGAGTTTGAAGCTTAACTTTAAAGAAAGTTTAACTATTTGTGCAAAAGCTGAACTTTTTTCTTGTTCAATCATTTAAATACTAATTCAGAAATGAAACTCACGTGTCGAGTCACATTCGTTGTTGACGAATTATCATTGCAGTTGGAATCCCATAACTTTGATGAAAATTGAACTATTTGGTTGAAATTTTTTTTTCAACTATCAATTCCACCACTTCACTTGGAGTTGAATATTTATGTCCCATTTTTTGAAAATTCATTCATTTTGTAAAAAGGTTCTTGATGAATTATTCTCATGTCGTAAACGCCATTGTACTTATTTTTGATATCTCGAGTTTTTCCCAATTGTATACAGAGATAAAAAATGGAAATAAAAGAGTCCCAACCAATCACATGGCTTATACTAGGCGGCTTTTTTAGTTTCAAAAATTTTTAGATATCGTGTCAAAATTTTGGGAAATGCTTGGACGTGCATGAGAACAAGTCTTTCTGGCTCACTTGTAACCAGAAAATTTTATCATTTTGTGTTTGGAATGTAACTGAAAACAGGGCTTTAGTACCCTATCTGAAATTGCATTTTCCAAACAAAATAGAAACTCAAGTGGGCTAGACGAACGTTATCTAATATATTTTGAAACAATACGAGAAATTTTTGCATGAT
>WSXT02055849.1:0-12806 GCA_011762715.2 Neuroterus valhalla
AGCCGAGTATGAGTGCCGGGGCACTTGATTGGCCCGACAAAAGGGGGGGAGGGGGGGGGGGGGGGGGGGAATAAAAAGTACGACGGTAATCTACGGGAGGGTAGGGGGCAGTTTCAATCAGAACTATGTAGCTTGCATTAAAACTACTTTTCTTCTTTTTCTGCCGCGATCTGCTAAGAAAACGAGTACATGCCGCTACGTACTATACATATCAACGTGCGTGCTGTATCTGCTATTAATGAAACTTGTAATTTAGAAAATATGATCAAGCTTACTTTCAGTCAAAAAGACTGTGTAGTTTGAGGGGAGGTGTAATTGAAAATTTTCCCAGATATATACAAAAGAGGCGGGGGGAGGGGAGTCAAAAGTTTTCCAAAATTGGGCTACGTAGTTTATGGACGACCCCTGAAAGAGACCAACTGAAAAAATCATAATTTTTGGACAGGGGCCAAAGCCTGCTAATTCACAATAAATTCGAAACAGTGATGATGAATAAGCAGTGCGGTTGCGTCGAAGAAACTGTAGATCAGGTAAATGCATCACGTATATTGCAAGCAGAACTTCTGTTTAATATGAAACTCATTATGTCGCAGCTAGTATTTGTATAAGAATGCATTGTTAATATGACCCTATCTTAACTGGAAAGTATGCCTGTGAATGCAGATGGTATTATGTGTATAATGTATTATTATGTATTATGTGTAAACTTATTCCAGAAATTAATCACAAATTAATGAAAACTGTGTTGCCCAATCGTCCTCTACATGTTCCTTGCGTGAAAGAAAATATTATTTTTTCGAAAGTTCTATCTATCAAACTAAACTCAAGGAAGGAGTGCAATTTTCGTATAATAATGATATTATTTTCTTCTACACATCTTTAGTTTCAAACTACCTGGTTTACCCCGTATAAATGGAAAAATTTGCAAGTGTAGCCATTTAACTTGTTTTTTATAGGTGAATATGTGAAAGGTGCTGTTCCCAATTAACAAAATTTACCTTCACAAACTCAACGTCTAGTCGAGAATTGAGAGGTCGATGCAATAAAATCTCCTCTATATTGTAAAATTTTCTAGAAATCTTTCATTTAAGTGACATTCCACGTAAATAACTTCAAGTGTACTACTCTATAAAAGTCAACTTCTTTGTTCGCACTCAAACTTAGTGAAAGAAGTTCAGTAGAACAAATTCTAGCCACTTGAACGAATGTTTTCGGTTTTAGAGTATTGTGCTGGTGCTACTAATTCTGTCGATTTCTGAGTCATTTGACACCAAAAGAATAATGATTTCTAGGACGGTTTTAATGGGTCATAGGTATTGAAACAATTAACAAACATTTCACCTTCCAAAAGGGAAGGTCAAAAATGAATTTGACTTATTTTCGAATTTCGACCGTTTTGATTTTTTCAACCAGTCTTGGAAGAAAGATGAGATTCATCCTATGAGATTTCTGAGCTTCAGAAAGTTAAATTTCTCAATTTCTCATCTAAATCTGTCTCAAGAAAATATTGATTGAACAACCACCGAAGGTTCCTCATTAGAGCAACTGTTATTCAGGGAAATGACCCAAGCACCCAGTAGGGCCGCGATGTGTAAGAGCGGAACGGACGAGTTGATATGCAAGCTTTTCTCCATATGCATCATCTTACGCGTAGTGATGCCTAGGGCCTTGAGCTCGTTCTTTGTGCATGGAACCACCTCGAACGAATAGAGTAGTACCGGGTCGGCAAGCATGTTATTTGCAGATATCATGTTCAAAGCCAACAGATGGAACGACCCAATACGTCGAAAATGTTTGTATCTGCTTCGCAGAGCCTCGAGTTATATCTTGAATGTAACTTTCAAGCACACCTGGATATTAGTAGGTCTCTTTAGTACCAAAGAGTCTGAAAGCACTCCTGTCCACAAGCTTGATGTCAACAGCTACACCTGCAATTCGTCCACGTTTCAGATGAATCTTGGCACACTTGTACGATTCAAAGTGTATACTGGTTTCTCGTGTGTACCCCTCGACGATTTTTAGAGCATTCTTGAGATACTCTCTTCCAAAAGCATAGATCTCCAAGTCATCCATGTAAAATATATGTGACCTCATGCTCACGATCCTTAGTTTCGCCGCAGAGGTAGCCCAGAAAATCGCGAAGTGCAAGAGCGGGTGGCACTAGTGTGATGCTTTACAGAAAAAATAGTAAATCCGGTTTTCCAAAAGGGAATCAGTCTCTCTATGCATCTCACTACATTGAGAAAAAAAAGCAGTCCAGCAGCATCTGGATCGCACTGGCTACTTTCCAAGGGTAAAAGTTTGAATTGGATGTAGCTCGGTGCGCGCTGGACTGGAACCATTTATGTGCAGAACGCACTCACCTATGCTTGGGACATTAATGAAACAGAGAGTAGTCAGCACTGCTTGGCCAGCAGCTATTCCTGTCCCGTGCGCTGCTGAGCAGTGTCGAGTTTGAACATGGGAAGAAATGCTCGAACAGCATCGTTGGTAATGTTTCTTCGATAATCGGTGCTTTTGCCAGTTTAATTAGATGGTAAGTTGAACGTTGTCATGAATAACCTCTTTTTAAGTATAATCTATTTCTTAAAAAACCTATTAAATAGCAGTTTTGCCCAAGAAATATGTTACTTACAAGATGTTGTGTTCCTTATTTTGATTTTTTATTACATCTATCCAGATATTTTCCAAATCTGCACTTTATAAAATCGATTGTCGTGCTCTATGTATAGACAAAGCTGTCTACTAAAAAACAAACATTTAATATGTCATTGCAAATTAATGAATTGAGTTTAAGGGGCTGTCTATAAATTACGTAACCCTCCTAGGATAGCAGGGGGGTCCAGCTCGATGTGACAGTTTGTGGCACCAAGGGGGGGGGGGACGTTACGTTGAAAATTTTAAATGTATTCATGTACCTTTGATCGGCATGAGAAATGTATAAATTCTTCATTTTAAGAATACTATATAATTACAATTTTGAAGACAGTATATTAAATAAAATCATCACGATTCGGAACAAGTAATTTTGATCCCGAATCCTGAAGATTTGATTTGCAATTGAACGAATGAAACAAATTTTAAAAAGTCAATGAAATTCGAATTTTTCGATGCTGTCAATTATATTAATAATGTAAGTTTTGTAACCTTCAATTACAATTTGCACCATATTGAAGAAATTTTAAATTTTAACTTATCGAAATCCTGAAGATTTAATTTGAAATTGAAGGAATAAAACAAATTCAAAAAAGTCAATGGAATCCGAATTTTTCGATGCTTGCAATTATATTAATAATGTTATTTTTTTAACCTTCGATTCATAATTTGCACCATATTGAAGAAATTTTAAATTTTAACTTATCGGAATCCTGAAGATTCGATTTGGAATTGAACGAATAGAACAAATTAAAAAAAGTCAATGGGATCCGAATTTCTCGATGGTTGCAATTATATTAATAATGTTAGTTTCATAACCTTCAATTATATCTTTCACCATATTAAAGAAATTTTAACTTACCCATTCAAAATTGGAGTATTATGATTCTAATTTATGAGGATCACACAAGAAATTCTGAAACTATTGTCAATTACTTTGTGCGACGAATAACGAAAATTAGGAAATATTTTTATTGATTCCACACTTTCGAACCTGAACTGGGAGTAGTTACGTTTTGAATTTTAATAACATAATTGAAACTTGAAACATTGTACACAAATTTCGAACTCTTTTATAATTTCGAACTTTTCAACCGCGACCATCGATCGATCAAGCGTATATAAATGCATTAAAATTCTTTAACGTAACGTTCTTCTCCCCTACCCCCATGGTGTGACAAACTGTCACATCGAGCTGTCATTAATTTGCAATGACATAATAAATGTTTGTTTTTCAGAATACAGCTTTGTCTGTACATTGAATACAACATCTTGTGAGTAACATATTTCTTGGGCAAAACTGCTATGTGATAGGTTTTTTATGAAATAGATTATACTTTAAAAGAGGTTATACGTGACAACGTTCAACTTACCATCTAATTCCACGACTGCCATCACTTCTGCTGTAGAGAACTCCCGTTTAACACAAAAAATGAAAGTAAGTCACAACAAAAGAACAGTTCAAAGGAACTAGCAAAAGCACCGATAACCGAAGAAAATTTAACAACACGATGCTCTTCAAGCATTTCTTCGCATTTTTACACTCGAGACTGCTCAGCAGCGCGCGGGACAGGAATAGCTAGCTGCTGGCCAGGCAGTGCTGACAGCTCGCCGTTTCATTAATGTCCCGTACATAGCTGAGTGCGTTCTGGACATGAATTGTTCCGGTCCGTATTTGACAAAACAGGGGGATCGTTAAAGAGGTACGATGGGTCAGCGAGAAACTGTTGATTCTATCCGACCCATCCCTCTCACTTTTGGACCCTTGACGTAAAAGGCTGACAGACTTTGATCTATTTAAACTCACATTTCATACGGGATGCGTTCTGTCTAGCCGAACTCATCTCCTTGTTGAGTTGATGCAAGCACTTTTTAGTTTTTTCATCTATATTTGGCTTAACCCTTCAATTTGAATCAGCCATACCTCTCTCAACATCCTAATTTGAACAAGTGATGGTCCAGAGATCGGACTCCTCCAAGAGATCCTCACGGAGGGTTGAATTAATCTAAGAATTAGTAAGAACCTAGATGTTAATATTTCTCCTTGGCCTTAAATCGCCATCGTCTGTTGGACAATGCCTTGTTTAAGCACTTGGTCTTACGGTCGCTATCTGTTCTTCGTCCCGTTCTGCGGATTGTCCTTGGAACGGTTCAGGAAGCGTTCCGCGTACATCTCTTCTAAGAGGAAAGTTGAAGGCATTGTTTCGTGAGGATTGCTGTGAAGGGTGCGGTAGCCTTGGGGGTTTCTGGCACCACAGGCTGTGCAGGTGCGCCATGTAACCACTGCGATTCGAAACAATACTGGCATCGTAGCAATTAGGCAGGTCATCATCAAGTCGATCCGACCTTAAAGAACATCGATTGTGTCAACGATTCTTCGTCACGATTTCAAATGATTCGCCACCACGAACTTGAGAATGATCGGCAATACTTATAAGACCATTGCCAGGTTCTTTGCGCGTTCGATCATTTTGAACTGCATCTACAACTGGATTTGTGTTCTGAATTCCCATCGTTGTTTTCACGAGTTTAGCACCCCGAACTCTAGAACGATCGGCGAAACTTGCCGAACCATTGTCGGGTGTTTTGCGCATTCCATTATCTCAAACCTCATCTACAACTGGATTTGAGCCTCGCATGCAAAAGGCTTCATACGCTAAGAGGTCGCCCGGTATCATAGAGGCACCGTAGAGAACACCTCACCCAGGTGGCATTCACAGGCTTCCAGTAAAGTTGTTCACGCCTTAGCTTGGGGATTTTTCCTTCAGGACCGTCTCTAGACAATTTTTCGCGACTGCTTATTGGCTTATTAATTGATGACGAGCTGCTTCATTGCTACAATACCAGTATTGTCCCCGATTGTAGAGGTAACATAGCGTGCCTGCACACTCTGAGATGCCAGAAACATCCAGATCTTTCGCACCTTTTACAGCAAGTACTGCGAAAACATTCCGTGAAACTTTCGCGATTGAGAGATGTACACGGAACGCTTCCTCTACCGCTGCAAGAACAAGCTGCAGACAAAGATCAGAAAGCGAAATCAAGACCAACTGCTAGAACAAGGCATCCCCCAAAAGACGGAAGCGATTTCAAAACAAGGAGAAACAAAAACATCTAAAACCACGCGAGAGATCATGCATATGAAGAAAAGCTCCTGAGCACGGCTCACATCGTCGTCAAATCGTTTAAGATCAATCTATTCCTCATGAGTCAACGTTTGCTTTCTTCAAATCATCTGGACTCAATTCAGGAACAGAGAGTTTTATTGTCGCATTTCAGGACAGTGCGATCTCCACTTAAGCCCTGCCGGAAGTTCCAAGGGGGATGGAGTCTATTGCTAGGAACAAGGAGTGCCGAATCTACTGGAACTGCAATTTCTTGACAAAGTCCCTTCCCAACACACAAGACCCGATATCGTGCTCTTCGACAAACATGAACGAACTATGTCCGTGACATTTGGTTGGAAGAATTGTTTTCATCATCGATGCCCTTGGAGCTGCGATGCCTTCACTGGTTAGTAACCTTAAAGCCATAGCCGCGTGCCAGGAATATGTCGTAGCACTTGCTGGATGGATGCAGAGAGCAGACATACTTGAGTCGCTTCGTATCCGAAAAACACAGGAGGGGCCCTTCATTCTGATTTCATTATGTGTGTGACCATTTATCTCACGGTCGTGAGACGTGATGTGGTCTTAGGTGTAGATTATCGCGGTTCTACTGAGAGCTTGTGTCGTTTCCCTGAATGACAGTATACATAAAGTTCGGTTCAGTTCGGCTACAATAGAATCGTACCGAAAGGGTTCATGAAAAAGCTATCAAACGCCTTCTTGCGTACCAAGGGTTTTTTCTGAATACCTTTACTGAAAATAATTAAGAACTCAAGAACTTTTCCACGTACAATAGTAACCCAATGTAATTTGAAAGCTCTTAGTCCGAGTTTGAGGTCTGAAGAGCACCTTTTCCGATAAGTTTGTGAAATACCTCTTTATTTTTACACCCAAATGTCACACACATACGTCACATTTCGAAAATAGTGTTTCAAACTAAGAACTCTTTGTTTGAGGTATCAGGAACTGATATAATGCGAATAGTAGACTATGTCGCTTTTGAAGCAGCCGTCTGGTGTGTCATTCGTAATTTTTTTCATCATTTTGATAGGAATTATATACAACTTTCAAGATGACTACAATAAGAATCTAAGAAAAAATTGTACTATGTAGGATCCTATATGTATTCTATATGGAGCCTAATATGAGAATTTTCTGTGAGGAATAAGACAAATAGCAGGCCTTTCATTCATCCTCAGAAGGTTAACGCTACTTTGACTCACGAAACGGATCTAATGCCTTAAAATACATTAAAATAAATTTATTACTGCAAAGTGGTGCTCAAAAAATTTCATTTTCAGGTTACGTAACAAGCTTCTTAGTTATATAGATGATCTGTTTGCATTATTGAATTCTGCGGCGTGGAATAATAGAATGCTTTCATATCCTCAAATCCGGATCCAGTATCGCAAAATACATAGGGATGCAATGTTCTCAGAAAAATTTCATGACATTTTTATTCGTGTGGCTATTTCTTTGTCTGGGAATCGTCCTGGGAGGAATATTTTAGAACTAAAGCATAAGCTACCGAGCCGAAAGCTGAATGGCACCTACATAAGACGTCCTTCACGGCGTCTCTGAGGTACCGGTAGTCCTCCTAGAGTATGTCACCTCACCAATGCATTCGAATACAATGTCGCATAATAATAAAATCGTTGATTATATTTAATCCTTCTTTTTGCAACGTTTGTCACTTGAATACTAATACAGATACAATAGGCTTACGCACACAGTCCAGCGGGACCTGTAGAAGCTAATTTACATTTGTACATATTAAGAGATACTATGACTCCACAGACAGTAGGTGTACCAAAGGCCAACTCTCAGGTATCCTGTGAAACATACTTTTTAAGGATCGCGCGATTAAACTTTCTGTTTAATATTCTTTATGTGATAGGGTCTGCAAATTGATTAGAATTATTATCAAATGATTTTGAGATTCTGTATGGGCCGCAATATAATTTAAAAAAATTTTCGGTTACATTGTCCAACTTGCTAGATTGTTTTAGGGACACGTAATAGGACCAAATCCCCCTTTTTCAAAGAGACTAAGGATCCGCATACTTGGTTTTGTTTTCTATAATTGAAGTGTTCCTTTATCTGCTCTTTTGCTACCCGAAAATTATACTAATTGTTGAATCGGATCTTGCGGTTTAATCCTGAAATGATATTCAAGTGGGCCAAAACCAGTACTGTGATGATTAGTGACATTTAGGAAATATTCTATATCCGGAATGTGTTTTGCCCAGCGAGTTTGGATATCAGAGCAGAGAGTACGAAATAATCGGCCCAATTTCCTCATGACTCGCTCGGTGGGGTTACTTTGAGGATGCCTAATCGAACTTAAAATTGGTTGAATTCCAGATTCACGCAATCCTTTTGTCCAAATCGGACCTGTAAGTTGAGTCCCATTGTCTTGGGCTTACCCATTTCCGGAATATATAGATCACATATCTTTTTTATTACGGTTATAGTATCATTCTTTTTTATAGGATAAAGTTCAACATATTTTAAGAACACATCCAAGCAAACAAAAATGTTTTCAACTCTGCCAGTGGAAGTAGGCAGAGGACCGAAAAAATCGACAGTAACAAGATCATTCGGCTCTGACGACTGAACCTGTTGAAGTTCTCCTTCCATTTTTTATTAATATGTTCAACCTTTTGACACAAATCGCAAAAAACCATCAATTTCCTGATTTCTTTGTCCATGTCCCTCCAATGGTAGAATCGACGCACACACATCAGAGTTTTATAGACACCAGGATGGCCTAGTTTAAAATGAACCTGTTCAATTAATTTTGAAGCTAAATTTTGTGTAACCACAATTTGCCAGTTATGCGTTCTATTATTGCAATGAAATAAAACGTTGTTATGCATTTTAAAGCGATCTTTATATTGAGATGATTCAAGATCATCGATGATTTTTTTTTATATATAGATCCTTGGATTGATTTTAAATAATTTTGAAAATATCTATTTTTATTTCTTTATCGAAGGTTAGCATCGGACAATTAATTTATTTAGTAAAAACCGGCAAATTGATCAATAGATTGTTAATACCTATCTCGCCCTGCTTAATGTTCTCAAATGGATCCTTTGGATTTTGACTGAAAAAATCTGCCACGACATTATCGCGACCTGCACAATATTTAACATTAAATTCATATTGTTGCAAAATGATGCTCCGTCGAACGAATCTAGAATCAAGGTGTGGTGTTGAATTGAAAAAGTGCAAGGCCATGTGGTCAGAAAATACAGTGGATTCCCTTCCCAACAACAGAACTCTCAGTTCGGTTATTGAATAAACAATAGCCAAAAGCTCTTTTTCTGTTGTAGTGTAATTAACTTCCACTTGACTTAAGCACTGGCTGATTAGGGAAGTCTCGTTATAAGTCTGATTCTTATCAAATTGATCAAGAATTCTGCCTTTTCAAAGATCCGAGGCATCAGTTTGCAATCAGAATGGTACACCGGGTATAATATGACCCAGTGAAATGCAATTCACTAGATTATTCTTTATTGCTTCAAATGCTGCTTTATTTTTTCTCAGTCCAATTCCACAAATTTTCTGTTTTCATAATATTGCGGAAGGGTTTCATGTGATTAGCGTAACGAACAGCAAATTGTCTATAATAATTGCATACATCAAAAAATTGCTGAAGTTGATCCAAATTTTTTTGTGTATCAAATTGTTTAATAACCTCTAATCGATCTTGAGGTGGTCCTAACCCTTACAGCGATAACTCATATCCAACAAAACTTACTGTTGATCTACAAAAAAGCGATTTTTAACATTTCTTCGCTAACGGACCGCGTGCCCCCGGAAAAGTTTCAGGTGATAAATGGAGACTAGGTATGTGGGATGCCAGAGCCAGAGGTGTAAATCATCTATAAGAAAAGGAGTTGCGGAATACTATGCGCGTAATAGAGCTAGATATTTTGCGCGTACCGGAAACAAAGAAAAAGGGATGTGAGATTGATGAGGTGGAGAATGGTCTCGAACTGTGGTCAGGAGTTGACAAAAAATAACACGCTAGCCAAGGAAATGGTCTAATTTTTTATAAGAGAGCAAAAGAGCATGTCAAAATGTATTATTGTGTATCTCCTAGATTATAGTGGGTTAGAATGAAAGTGGAAATCAGAAGACTGTTTATTGTAGCGTGTTATGCTCCTGTTGATAGTGACAGTGAAGAGGCAAAAGACACTTCCTGGGACTCGTTGAATGATATAATAGAAACATGTGATTCAGTCGAAAGAATAATATTACTCGGAGTTATGAACGGTTGTGTTGGTGTGTTTCGCGAAGGTACTGGCAGAGTACTGAAAAAAAGAGAGACACAAAAACGAATGGAAATGAAGATAAATTGTTGTAGCTGATGAAAGAGAGAATATGCAAAAACCAGAAGTAGAAATAACGTATCGTAAAAAGCTGGATAAATATTTAGGGCATCACAAAGAAGATTGGAAGACTGAATCAGGCAACAAAAATGTAGAGGTTACTTGGGTACTACTGCGGAATGGAATCTTTGAGAGTGCTTCGGCAGTTTGTGGTACGCGTAGCAGTCAACGAGAAAAAAAATCGTACTCGAGAATGTTGAGTACTAGAGGTCTCAGCGATAGAGAAAGGACTAGGGTCATGAATGATTGTAGGGTTAAAAAGAGAAAAGTAAATATACTTGTAAAAGAAATCATGGATAAAATCGAAGCGAAAGAAGATACGAAAATGCAAAATGATTTCGAAGGAAATAAGAAACTATTTTAAAAATGGGATAAGAAGACTAGAAAGAGAAATAATAGCACTGAGTTAGTCGGAATCAGGAATGCTGTCGTTGAAATGATATGGGATTGGGAAAAACGAAAGACTGTACGCGGGATTTTTTCAAGAAGCTGTATGAAGGTGAAGCCGCGGAGCACGACAAAAGTGACACTAACACAGATACGTTAGACAATCCCGATGTAGGTGGCGGAAGCAGAATCGGTATCCACGACATTATTTCCGTGATTAAAAAACTAAAAAATGATGAGGCTGCCGGTGTGGATGGTATTACCTCTGAAATGCTTAAGTTCGGTGGCAGATATTTGTTTTCGTGGCTGTGTGAATTTATAAATATGTGTGCTGTGAATAGCGAAGATCCGAATGATTGAAGAAAAGGCTATTATTGTCCCAAACTACAAGGAAAAAGGTGATCCAGGCGACTGCAATAATTATAGAGCGATTAGCCTTCTAAGTACTGAAGGAAAAATATTTACCAAAATATTTATTATTAAAGTCACGGGAGTAACAAATAAGGATTCATTCAATGTGGGTTTATACCGGGAAGATCATGTGCGGATCAGATATTTAGCTTGAGACAGATCCCGGAAAAAAGCCTCAGAGTAAACAAAAAAGTTTCGGTGCATTTGCTGATCTGGAAATATCTTTCGTTAAGGTAAATAGAGCCAAACTTTGGGAGGTTCTCAAATAATATGGAGTGACTGGGTGGCTTCTGAAAGCAATACAAGAAATATATAATGGTAGCAAAGCAAGTGGCAAGTAAATGGAGAACGAAGCGATTGGTTTGATATTAGGCGGAGTGGTAGGCAAGGATGCCTTATGCCCTTTTGGATGTTTAATATATACATGGACGAGGAAGGTGTTGATCTTGGGACACTAAAAGTTCGTGGCCTTGCGTTTGCAGATGACAAGATCGTTACGCAGCATCAGCCGAGGATTCGCATAGGATGTTGAGCAGACTGCATACCAGCATGAAGAGCATGAGCCTTGACATTAACGTGAATAAAACAAAAATTCTGGTGTTTGAATATAAGAATGCAAAAACGAAGTGAAATATTGTCCCAAGTGGAGAAAAGATAGAACAAGCTGATAATTTCGTGTATCTCGAAAATTATTCACTGCTGACGGAAAGACAGATGCAGAGATTTCCAGGCGTATAAATGAGGGTAGATAGATCATCGGCAGTGTACTGGGTATTACTTTAATTAAAAATGTAACAAATAAACCGAAAATTCCTGTATTTAATGCTGCGCTAGCACCAACTGTGCTGCACGGTAGCGAAACCTGGACGTATCAAGAAAACGACAAGAGTAAACTCAACGCGATCGGTATGCAATTCCTGCGTAATTTGTGCGGTAAAACGCTGATGGACAAAGTGAGTAATGAGTGAGTTCTCAAAGAATGTGCAGAAGAAACAATAATTGACAAGAGTGAAAGAAATTTGTTGGTATGGTTCGGTCACGATGAGAGAATGGATGAAGAACGATTAACAAAGCAAGTGTATCGAGGTAGGGTGAATGGTAGCGTACCAAGAGGCAGACTGAAGAAGGAATGGATAGAATGTGTGAACGAGACCCTTAAGAAAAGGATGTATGCCACGATAGGGATATTTGGAGAACAATTGTATATGAGAGAAAGTGTAGAGCCTGAAACGAGCGATTTGGATACTAATTAGCACGGGTAAGGATATCACTTGGTAGATTATTTTAATGACTTCGCGAGACACTTCGTACGGAGTATTTGCTAGAAAGATCAGGAAGCGAGCCGTGTCGGAGCGATGTTTCACAAGACGAATGTGTCGTTTGAAAGCAGAAACAGGCTGGAATTAGTTTTGTTGCGTATTGTTTTAATCAGGTCTTACCTCTCATGTTGCGGGGGAAACCTCGCGTATAGTTATTCTGCTTAAAAATTCACCTAAAGCCTCTGCTTACTAAAAATCCTGCATCTTAAGCGAAGCTTTTGGATTGAAAAAAAATAATATTAAAAAATGAACGCAGTTCCTTTCTGTTCGCAATAACACGCAATTAATTCTAAGACTGATCTAATACCTTTCCCTGCTTCCTTCTCATACACATCCCTTAATCAAAATTTCCCACGTCGATTCCAATTTCAAATCTTTCCATATCAATCCTCTATTTGCCAGTAGTACAGCGGGGCTGGAACCAAATGAGTTACGCCTACCCCGAAAGGAATTTGGCCTAATGGTATAATAATGATAATAATAATAATAATAATAATAATAATAATAATAATAATAATAATAATAAT
>WSXT02055860.1:0-12806 GCA_011762715.2 Neuroterus valhalla
TGAGCGCAGTCGATTATTGACAGACGAGTTTAGATGTAGACAATCGATAGCATCGAATGCCTACACCGATCCTCGGCCTCAAATCTCCCGCTTAACAGTAGTTAAACATAGTGAAAACACGACTAAGCGGGAATCCCGGACAGTCACCCACCCGAACGCTAACCGCGCCCGCTCATGCTTGACATTCGAAATCCCGCCCAAGTCGGAAGTTACCACGCAGCTACTGCCGTCGGTCGCCAGACCATACTTACGAAAATAAGTACAATGCGTCTGCTAGGAAAATTGGATTTTTCCAATATCTTTTCATGGCGAACTTTGATCTTCAAAAAAATTTTGTTTATTGCTAAACGTTGCGATTATTTTTCCACGTGAAAAAAAATGCAGCGACCGAGTAATTTCTTTTAAGAGATTCTCTCAAGAGATTTCTTGAACATTTTTCTATCGAGAAGGAACCAATCGTTGGTAACTCACCTATCTTTGTTACCAACTAAAACTATTCATTCATGTGCTGTGAGATTTGAAATTATTTATTAAAGCTAGAAAAACAGGACGGGTAGAGTGAGAAAGGAGATTAGTTATAAGAAAATTGTCCGAGCTCTTGAGATTTTGGTAGTGGGAGTACAGCCTGACACCACGATCGTGAGCCGCACCAACTCCGAACGGTACCTCGTAAACCGCTGGCCCCTTACGATTCTTATTAAAAACAACGTACATTTCATCGTTGGGAAATATATCAATAGTTCAAAAATCATGAGTATAATGTTTAGAAACGGAAGAACCGCGGCAAACCCGTGTATGACAACTTGAAAAGGTGGGGGAAAACAGGAACAGATACAGGCCTACAAATAGAAGAGCTTTCGATTCTTCACCTGACCTTAACAATAAATGAATGGAAATAGTTCAAACAAAAAATATCCAGATCCCTCAAAAAAACTCATCAAAAGGAAATTTAGGAAGGCAAGAGAAATTTCGTGATGAATTATGTTAAAGAAAAACAGATTCGTCGCGTACGCTCATTTGATAATTGCCTTCGAATGTATTTTGAAGGACATTGATATCTTCATGTATCATAAAAAAGAGAACAACATGGAATAAATCATATTTGTACTATTTCGCTGCATAAACTGGATCAAATAAAATGCAGTTGATCTTCAACACTGCCAATTATTCGCATACTTTGTTAGGAATAAAACAACTCTTTTTTTTCCTTCTCTAGTCACTGTTGACACGTGCATATCGAGACTCTCATCTACCCACTTTTATAACTTATAACAACTCTCATCTACCCACTTTTATAACTTTTCATAATGTAAATTACAATCTCACGATCAATTTTCATGAAAAGCAAACAGATGAGACTCGAAACGCGCGCCTAAATAGTGACTATAGAAGAAAAAAGAGTTGTATTCTTCCCGAAAAAGTATGCGAAGAATTTTTAGTTTAGAAGATCAACTGCATTATATTCGATCCAGTGCATAAAGAAAAATAGTGAAAATTTGATTCACTTCATCACGAAATTCCTCTCACCTTCCCAAATTTCCTTCTGGAAATTTTTTCTGGGGGATATGTATATTCGTATAATGTGGGCAAAATAAAAATTAGATGTAATTTTTGAGATGATTTTTCGATTAGAAAGAAATTATACACTTTGGAATGCAAATGAATCAAATTTTGAAAGCGAACTTGATTTAGTGACGGGACATCTAAATAAAATGTCGATGTTACGGAGCATCGACACTTCAACAACAAAACATCGATCTTATTTTGCAGACATTTTGGTCGGTTGCAAGATGGTGCTACAGCCCTTCGAAGTTGTCAGGGGGGGGGGGATCCATTTCTACCGTCTGCCTTACTGTCTACCGCCTGGTTCACTATAAAACGCTCGAAAAACCACTTTGCAGACATTTTGTCCATTTGAAAAATGGCGGCAGACAATAATTGGACTGTCTTTGGGGAGGGGAAGGGGGGATATTCTCTACCGTTTGCCTTTTCCATGAGCAGTTATTTTCACTGTAAAACACTCGAAACCCTGCTTTGCAGAGACATTTTGTCTGGTTGCAAGACGGCGCTATATTCGTCCGAAGTTGTCAATTTTTTTTTTCTTTGCGTGGGTTTGGTTATATTCGTAAGCTGAATGCAATCAAAACGTGGGTGTAATCAATGGTTCAATAAGCAGTGAAAATCTCTAAAAGTTGAATTCATTTTTGAAGCCCTGAATGGGACTTTGATGGAATACTGACATTCAAATATTTTCTAGCATGTTTATGCTATTTCGAGTGGAAATTCATTCGAATCCCCAACTCCCGAAATAAGAAATAGACCAAAACTAAATAATGACCAATAAAAAAATTTTTGATTCTTCATGATTGATGAGATATAAAAATAAAACAGGGTATCAGATTATGAAAATGTTAATGGTGGTCTTGTACGTTATTTGATAAGGTCCGGAATCTGTAAATCCTCCGCAGAATCTTCATCTTTGTTGAAATTATGATGAGGGAATATAAACATTCATTTGTTATCAACAAATAGTTGAGAAAAAATACTCTCTCGCGAATAAACATCAAAACCGTATGGCCATTTACAGTTTTTGTCGTCGCTGAATTCATCTTGGGGATCGATCACGATTCTTTTCTCTTACATTACATATTCTAGATTTCACGTTTTGCAAATTTATTTCATTTCTTCACTCGTTAGAAGATAAACCACCCAAACTCCACAAAAATCGACAGCTTAAGACTATAGCGCCATCTAACAACCGGGCGAAATGTCTGAAAAGTAGGGTTTTGAGTATTTTACATGAGAAATAAAATGTCTCCAAAGAGGTAGACGGAAGAAAATAATTCATTCGTCCCCTCACAAATTGACAATATCTGACGACTGTAGCGCCATCTTGCACCCGGACAAAATGTCTTCAAATTGGGGTTTCGAGATTTCTTCATCAAAAATTACTGAAACTCTTAAAGGCGGACGGTAGAGAATAATTACCCCCCTCCCCCTCAATGACAACTTAATGGCGCTTAAGGACTTAAAACTTAATGCAGAACGGCGTGATTCTTCATTGTTCTGCACATTGGTGAGTGCCGCGCACGCATTAACTGCGTAGACTATGGCCAGTGAAGCTCACGAATGACTCAGTCGTCTTTTTATGTTCATTGCGTAAGGCATCACTGGCCACTGCGTGAACACTAATGATTAGTGCCTTATCACTAATAAATGGTAGGTACGCAGCGTGCAGCGATGTGAAGCTGCTTTTTTCACGACAAACGCCAATGAGTCGTGCCGAAGGCAAGAACCAATGGCAGGCGCGTATCCGGGGGGAGGGGGGGCGAAATGTCAGAAATTTCACATGTGTATACATGACACATTGATGCCCCCCCCCCTCCAATTTTTTCTGGCTACGCGCCCGATCAATGGTGTTTGGGTTTATCCGTGGAAGACATGGAGGGGAAACATTGAATGGACGAACAGAAGGAAATATGTAGAGTTTAAGGCTATGAAGTGAAGTCTTTGGAACATATATAAGAGGTGTGCACTGGAAAGGAAGAGGAAGGCAGAAGTGTGAGGATGAAAAAACTGCGAGAAAGAGGGAACGGAAGCACTGGAAGGTCAAACAAGCGCAAATTGTATGTTATCAATAGAAAATAGCCAAAAATGAGATTTTAAGCGTTATACTCAAGGTAGAATGAGTAGTTTGAGGCACTTATGTATTTTTTTGTGAAGGAAGCAGAGGTCCTCAAACCTTAAATAGGGAAGGGATTGAATCCAATACAATAGAATAAAAATTCATCAGCATATAATATTTTATTTCGATAATAGAATACATTTATTATAATTTGGAGTACTATTTTTAACGGGAAAATTGGAGATATTTTTAGCGAAGTCCGGCCAATTTTTTATTGAAAGGTTGACAATCGATGATAAACTTCGATGAATCCGCACTAAAACATCGATGTTCCCGTTGATTTATATTGTTATTCCGTTTCGTAAAAATGTATCATCACATAATTATCGTAATAGTTTTGAATGAAAAAAGACGAGGTCTCATCGTTAAGATGCATCGAGTGTTTAAAGTTTTTCCACATAAAAATATCCTGCAGGTTTGATGTTCTATCCTTGTTCATTTTAGGAGATTTCCGACGTAGAAAAATGAGGATTCAACCAAGGCGACGTTTGTGTTAGCTAATTCTATTCATGAAGGCTCTGAATTATTTCAACTTTTCATCGAAATTTCTAATATTAGGAACATATCTTTTATAAGAAGTTGAATTTGATTATTTCTATTCCATACTGGTGGAGAAATATTGATTTGAAAACCTAAAAAATTGGAGTTTCAAAGCAGTATCTTGTTATTACTTTGAGTACTAAAATTATCACTCAAAGAAAAGTATATTGGTACTACATGTATTCAAATTCATAAGTGATAATATAATAAATAATATAATAATAATGATGTAATAATAATAATATAATATAATAATTTTCGAAAGATAGTATTTCCTTATTCACGTCCGTTCCTTATATATTGTATTTGGAATTTCGATCAATAAAATTACGATTGTTTCGGACAAATAATTTTTAGGAGAACAAAAAAAAAATTTGCCTCAGCTCAGATTTGGACCAGGAACGCCTTCGAGAATTTAGCAGATCTGATCTAATTCTTCATGAATATTTTACAGGAGAAAACTACCCGCATCACACTACTGTGACAATATAACTTTAATGGATAAATCTGATCAACGCGGGATAATATCAGTAACTATTGAGAGATATTATTTCTATTTTTACGCCCAAGATTATTAGTTTGGAATTTCGATCAATCAAAATAACGATGAATCCAGATTCAGATAACCCTCGGATGCTAATATGAAAATAAGATCTTTCAACAATTATTGAGTTTATCTCGCTTTGATTAGAATCGTGTATTAGAATGATATTGTCACAGCGATATAATGCGGTTAGTGTTCCCTTGTATTGGTAGCCATTAATAATTAGAAAAGATATGCCGAAGCCTCGGTGACGTATTTGGTATAACGCCTCTACCCACGTATTTTAGCGTTGTCAGTTGAAAACCGTGCTGAGGCATATTCATTCTCGTTCTTTTCAAAATTATTTGTGCAAATTAATCGGAATATTTTGTTTATATTTTCCCTTCCACGAGCTTCAAGAGTCTTAACATAACCAATCCTCCATTCCTTCAAACACCTCATCACTAACTCAGTATTGAAGGGGACCTACAGCTTAAGGTGGTTTACAAGACACCAAGAGGAATAACTCATTCGTATTCAGCAAACCTTTTTCCTCCAGGGGTATCAGACTCTGGACTCTCCGTGGACCGCCGGAGCTCTTCCAGAGTGCGAGGCGGGAATCGAACCCGCAAACAGGCGGAGTGGGTCCAAAGCTCATGCCTTAGCTCATCCGACCATCTGATTACTCTTTGTCTGAATCAATCTTTATCCAAATTGTTCTAAATTCTCAATTATAACCCTTGGGAGTAAATATGGAAATTACATCTTCCATTGAAACAGCCACACAAAAAATCGATTTATGGGTCAGTCCATGTTTACCATATGTTTTTGAGTACGAATACGAAGTCCGAAAAAACCCAGCATATCAGGATTCTGAGATAACCTGGGAAAACCTTTAAAAACCCATAATATCAAAACCCTGGCGTGCCAGGGTTTTTCTTACTTTGAATTCAGATTCAGCGACCCCTTAAACGTACAGTTAACATGGCCTGACCCCCAGACTCGAAATTATATTTTTCTGAGGTTTTTTGAGTTTCTGTCGTAACTCTGTCGACTGGTGTCTTTTGGACCTTTGATTTAGATTCAGCGCCTCCAAAAACATATGATAAACATGGTCTGACATCAAGACCCGAAAATCCATTTTGTTTGTATGTCTCTGTATTCGTTAACTTTATCTCGCTCGACGAGAATCGTGTGTTCCAATGATATAGTTACAGTGGTGTAATACCGGTAGTGTTCCCGTGTAAAGTTGTCATAAATATTAGAGAAGATCTACTAAAACCTTGATCGCATAATTGGTATAACGCTCCACTCATGTACAGTGGAATTCCCGGTTCGAATCCGAGCTTCAAGAAAAAAAATGTATGTCTGAATCAATCGTTATTTCGATTGTTCACATTCTAAATTATTAACCCTTGGACGTAAACATGGAAATAATATCTTCCTATAATAATTTAGTTCATCTCGCGTTGATTAGAATTGTGCATTAGAATAATATTGTCACAGTGAAATAATGCAAGTTATGTCCACCTGTAGAGGTTACTATAATAAATAAGAAAAGATCTGCTAAAGCCTCAGTGGCGTAATGGGTATAACAAGCCAGTCTTGTATAGTGGCGTTCTCAGTTTGGAGCCGGGCTGAGGCAGATTTTTTCTGGTTCAAAAATTATTCTTCCGAATTAATTGTTATACCGATTGTTCTAAATCCTTGATTCATATGGAATATCGGTTTATGCTCGCTTCCATCCACGGGCTCAAGAGTCTTTACATAACCTTCCCTTTATTCCTCTAGACACCTCACCACTAACTTAGTGGTGAGGGGGACCTGCAGCTCAAGGTGGGTTCCAAACCATCAAGAGCAACAGCTACTCAGTACTGAGAGAAACCTAGGGAACTGTACAAGTACCACTTTCACGATTCCCCGTAGAACGTAGAAGTCTGTCCAAAGCTCATGCCTTAATCCCAAGGAACAATAAATAAATAAAAAATGAAAATGGTGAACCCGCTCCAAAGCGTTAAAATTCAAAAACTGGAGGTCTGCACTCCTGTCCTGCATATTGCGGGATTGAGTCATGCTAACCCCCGGAAAGTCACATTGAGGCAAGTCACATTTGTGTGGAGTCACATTGCCGCATCCCCTATTCGGAAAAATTCGAATTCCACACAAAGTTGACCAGACTGTTGAGAGATACCCGTGTGATAAGTCACATAAGAAATGTAACTCACACACCTACCTTTTTTTCCAGGTTCTGTGGGAGGAGGTGGGAAGACACCGATGTAATTGTACGCAGAAATAATTTTAATTAAACCACTAATTCTGGCTAATTTTTGGTAGACTCGAAATTTTTCCTGATGAGAGATTTCGTACTGTTACTTGCTATCAATTTGACTCGTTTTCAATGTAGCTTGTTTTCAATGCGTTGAAATGACTAAGCACCAAAGCAACTCAGCGATTGAGAGGGTAGTCCTACCACGACATATAAGGGTTAGGGGCAATATGAATGTCAAGCATCTATCTGTGACGCAAGTTACACAGCTGCGAGAAACTATCGAAAGCATGTTCCACATCAAGACGTGGTTGGCAGGTGCCGATTGTGTGGAGATACCAACGAATCCATTGAGCACATTATTTGATGGCTATCGCTTGATGACTCAAAGAGAGTACACGCTCAGGCATAATGATGTAGCAGGCATTATTCATCAAGAACTTGACCTAAGCATAGGACTTCCAACAGAATGGATGCCTTTCTACAGATACATTCTTGTTCTCGATCTAGATAACGAAGGCTACATCTTATACTGGAATGTTACGACTAGACAAATCGTTATATCCGAGCAAAGAGCCCTGACATCTTGATGCGTGAAAAAGGTAGCAGACAATTTTCTATCATCGACATTTGCCTTTACTGTTTAACTGAAATTTGCAGTCAAGCCGTACAACCAAGATTCATGAGTATAGTAAGCTGAGGCATGAAATGAAGACGATATGGAGGAATGTGAAACATGCATCTATTATTTCTATCGTGATATCGGCTACAGGCAATGTACATGCATGATACACTGAACATCTTGAACATCTAGGAGTCAGCAATGTACTGGCAGCGGCTCAAAAAGCGGTTCTAATGAATACCTTTCACATTGTAAGGAATTCCCTTGACCATCAGAAAGCTTGCGACTAAAACCCTGTGGAGTAACATTTGGTAGCTTTAAAAAAACATCCCGAGGTGAGGCAGGTTGCCTTCATAACTCTATGCCGCTGTGTAATGACAACATCGTTACCAGACGAACTTTGGACTAAACCAATAACTTAATATTGTGCCTGCCAAAAAATCAGTGCAACAAATTCCAAACTTCGAATTCAACTTTTTAACATCATGAGTTTATCAGGCACTTGACTCGGTCGGCGGCTGGTGATAAAACACCGGGTGAAAAGACCCAAGATAAATTTTTGACGAGAAGAATTAATAATGGTGTTGGCTGATGATGTACTCGCATTGTCTTCGTGGTTGGGCTTGAACTTTCCTCTTATTATTTTGATGGCAACATTTGCGGTAGCATTCCTACTGATAGGGTTTTCCATGTCAAACAAACAAAGAACGACGAATAAGGGACTAGAAAGAACACCAAAACCCAATCATGATGAGAATTTTATGAATATATTAAAACGATTGTCGCTTCTCGATCATCGTCGGAGCGCCTCTAGAGCTACCGCTAGAAGCCACAGCATGCGTGACGGTGGTCATGGTGAGCTGCGCGATGGTCAGGCAGATCTCACTAATCAGCAATCTGGCCAGCAAGGACATGTGAGTGAAACGGCAGACAGTGGAACATCAACTGCACCTGTTTAGGATGCTTTGGCTAGCGTGAGCTATGACATGAAGTCATACTATCTTCTGAACATGGATGACCTAAAGTTGTACGCTAGTTCAACTCAGAAACTGCAGCAAGTGATTATTGTTGAGAGACAGTTTTCAAATAACATATATGGAGTGTGCCCATTTCAGAAGAAGAAGACTATATCTCGTACAAGGATATAACTTATGCAGACGGATCAATATATCGGAGATGATCGACCTGACAGCGTGTTGCGTGGATAGGTAGTGGAAAAGTCCATATTATAGACATTGCTTGTCCACTTAACCGTAACTTGTAGGCAACCTATGCAACTAAGATCCATAAGTATAGCGCGTGTTGGGACTTCAAATTTGTATAGGAAAACATTAACCTAATATTGTGCCTGCCAAAAAATCAGCGTGACAAATTTTGAACTTTGTTTTTAACTTTTTAACATCATGACAATCATGACCCTGGAAATATAAGGTTTCATCTTTCATTCTCGATCTTCCATTCGATTGATGATAATTTCTGCTATCAATCAAAATAATTTTAGAAGAAAAGAGATACATGTATCTATCAGAAGGGATGTTTTAAAAATGGCGGGAGGAAAAAAATGGGGGATCTTTTTCAGATGCATGAAATTATTGGTATCGCCTTTGCGAAAACTCTTAGTTTACAGTAAGGTACTGAGCCGAATCTTATTTGAGAAATATTTTTAAACGCTGGATTAGAAATATTTTTCACTCGTGAAAACAAGTCATTCCTAATTTTGGAGATATATTAAAACAAAACATTCAGAAGTCGCTGAAGGGCGTTGGACAGTTTTGACTTTGAATATTCTTTTTCATAGATATGGCACTTACTTTCGCAAATATTTGCTTTTGCGTCGTTTTGGATAATATAAGAAGAATTCAGGAAATATCCGGGGTCTCGAAGGATCCTTAGATCGATGAAATTTGAAATGACTTACCTTTGGGCTGAGGAAATATCCATTGTAAATGTTAATTTTCCCGGTAGAAGAAGTGCTCCATTAGCAGACGATTCCAGCGAGACTTGTTTACAAACAGCAAGATCGGTAGCTATTTTATTTTTTCACGCACAACACCAACATCTTAGATGCATTCCCGTGGGTCTCCTTAGATGCTTAGATCCCCTACAAGACAATGGTTAACATAAAATTCGCGATTCACACCACGGGAAAGCACAGAACTCCGAGAGAAACTGACAGGTCTCATGTGCGAGGTCGGTGAGAATGTAGTTGTGAGCCAAGAGTAGACCGCGCGAATTAGCGCTGCTGACGACACTTATCGGGGCTCTTACTTTTCGACGTATCCAGACCCGGTCAAAGTTTGGAATAAAAACGTGAATAAACATTGCCATAGAAGATATATTGGTCATCAAATCTACCCCATTCTACAATTTCAGAAGCAAGTTACCGACAATTGTATGGAGCTCATTTATTCGCTGAGTTTTAGGTTTTTAAATAGCCAAATTTGTCAAATTTGCAGTTTTAAAATACCAATACCTTTTAGAATTTTTGCTGCAAGTTCTACCTTATTTTAAATTCTTGAATATAAATTTATTCCCAAATTAGAAACTTTTGGAACTAGCCCTTCTGCGAATTGGTTCATAAATGTCTAAAAATATCGTCATACTGAATTATAATTTCTAAATTGCGAAACTTATAACATTTGTAATTGTAAATGTACCATATTTTAAATTGTGAAATTTGAAAACTAGTATCTCTGCTTATTTGTAAATCAAGTATTTATCTAGACGCCACTGAATAAATCCACATATTGCTAAATCGACAATGTTTGCAATTCTAAAATTCAAAAACCTGACCCACTGCACATTTCTTCATAAATTTCTCAAAATCATCTAGTCATCGAGAAGGAAATTTCAAATTTGTATATAAATTTCAAAAATAATCTGATCACTGGATGATAAATTTCAAAATTGACAAATTCATCACATTTGCCATTGTACAATTTCTGAACTAGCCCTCTCGCACATTTTTTTGTAAACTCTGAATCCTATAAGTCGCCGAGGAAATCGTCTGCAAATTTGCTTATAAATTTCTAAAATTTTCTGATCACTGAATCATAAATTTTGAAATTGACAAATTTATTACATGTGCAATCTTGTACAATTTTCAAACTGGATCCCCTGCACATTTTTTCGTGAACTGATAATCCATGTAGTCCCCAGTAAATGAATTTCAAAATTGCCAAACTCAACACATTTGCAATCCTTGAATTCATAACTGGCTCGTCTGCAAATCAATTAATAAATTGCTAAAATTATCTGATCACTCAATTATAAATTTTGGAATTTATTTCTTGATGACTAAATGGATTTAGAGTTAACGAAAAAATGTGCAGGGGATCCAGTTAAAAAATGGTACAATATTGCACATGTCAACACATGTCGTGTCAAATTTCTTAATTCAGTGAGCAAATAATTTTAGGAATTTATCAACGAATTCGCAGATGAGCCAGTTTATGAATTTCAGGATTGCAAATGCGGTGAATTGAAATGTACAGTGGGTCATGTTTTTGAATTTTAGAATCGACCAAATGCATTCAGAGTCCTCAATTACAAATATTATAAATTTCGCAATTTGGGAATTATAATTCAGTATGACGATATTTTTAGACATTTTTATTCAATTCGCAGAGGAGCTGGTTCCAACAGTTTTAAATTTGGGAATAAATTTATGTTCAGGAATTGAAAAGAAGGTAGAACTTGTAGAGGGTATTCTAAAGGTATCGGTATTTTAGAATTGCAAATTTGACGAATTTAGCTATTTCGAAACCTTGAATTCAGCGAATAGATGAGATTCATACAATTGTCGGTAACTTACTCCTAAAATAGTAGAATGGGGGAGGTTTGAGAACTAATATACCTTCCCAGGAAATGTTTATGCACGTTTTTATTTTGAACTTTGCCTGGGTCTGGATACGTCGGAAAGTAGGAGTCCCGATAAGTGTCTTCAGCAGCGCTGCCTCGCGCGGTCTACTCTCTTGGCTCACAACTACATGCTCACTGACCTCACACATGGGACCTGTCAGTTTCTCTCGGAGTTCTGTGCTTTTCCGTTATGTGAATCGCGAATTTTGTGTTGACCATTGTCTTGTAGGGAATCTGAGCATCCGAGGAGACCCCTGGGAATGCATCTAAGATGTTCGTGTTGTGCGTGAAAAAATAAAATAGCGACCGGTCTCACTGTTTGTATACAAGTCTCGCTGGCATCGTCTGCTAACGGAGCATTTCTCCTATCCGGAAGATTAACATTTGCAATGACAATATTTATTTCCTTAGCCCAAGGGTAAGTCATTTGAAATTTCATCGATCTAAGTGTCCTGCGAGACCCCGGATATCTGTTAAATTTTTCTTATTTTATTCAAAACGACGCGAAAGCAAATATATACAGAAGTCAGTACCGTATCTATAAAAAAATAATCAAAGTCGAAACTGTCAAAGGTCTTTAGGGTAAAAATTTGTAATAGATATGTTACATGAGGAAGGTAACTCGGTACGGCCCTGCATGAAGGGGTTGCTGGATCGTGCCCGAGGCCAGGCAGAACCGGCCGAGGGGTCCCGAGTCCTCTTGCGTCGGACCGTCGCAAATGAAAGTCGAAATTCGGGAAATTCAAGTTTGAATCAACAAAACAATTCCAACGCGAAATCGAATAAGAAGCAGGATTCGAATTCCCAAAATTTAAATTCGAAAGACACGAGAAATAATCAAAGTTGTTATCACTGCGGATAAGTGGGTCATTTTAAAAGAGAATGTTCATATTATGCATACAACCAGGGAAACTGGAAGGGCAGGTATTAGAAAATCCATTTCAAAACCCGTTTCGAATAAATTAATGGTAGCGTACGGAGAAACATTCGATATAATTGGACTAGTAGTGTTACCAATTACCATCGGCAAAAAAGCAAAACATGTAAGTTTTAGATTGGTCCCGAAACTAAAATCCGTAGGCATTTTAGGGACAGATATGATAAAATCCTTGCGGATGACCCTGGACTACGACTCAGAGACTTGGTGGCTACCAGGTCAGTGTTGCCAGATCGGGGGTTTCCCCCTTGTATTTGGGGGGACTTCTGTCTCTCAGGGGGAAACCTTGGGGGGAAAAAATTTTCAAGGGGGATTTTTAGGGGGAAGGGCGCCTGAAAAAAATGATCCAACTTTTGATTACATTCAAACATT
>WSXT02055871.1:0-12805 GCA_011762715.2 Neuroterus valhalla
TTGCGTTATTTGGCTAAAAATTCTCATTTTCTTTTATATTTTTGGATTTTGAAAATGCCAAGACTCTGACAATTTTGTTTTTATCAAAAAAAAATCACAAGGATAAATTGTTTCACTTCTTACCTACTACAAGAAACCGTACTTAGAATTTTTGAGTCTTGGAAAAAAAAATTTTATAAAATTTTCAAAATGCTCCCCCTCTTCTATTCTTAATCCAAAACAGCTGGGTGACGAACTCATCCTGTCTTTTCGGTCCCTTAAAATATGTGCCAAAGGGCAATCAATCCGAACATTCTTTCGAAAGTTATCGAGTACACAGATTACAGACAGACAGACATACACCTTCGTAAAAACCATTTTTTCTGACTCAGGGGGTCTCAATCTCAAAACGTGGAGATTACATCAAATCCGCGAAACTCAATTTTCACATAAAACCAATACCTTCTCATTCAGAATGAGAATGTAAAAAAGATTCTAAGGTGAAATGGAAAACAGTACAATTCAATTTTAACCAAACATTTTAATTTGTAGCAAGAGAGGGTGAATTTTCAACTAAAAAGATGAACTTCCTACCAAAAAAGCGAATTTCTAACAAAATAGTTGAAACCTCAACAAAAACAGATTAATTTTCAACCAAAAATTTGAGCTTGTAGCAAAAAGGATGAATTTTGAACTGGAAAGATAAAATTTCTACCAAGAGAGATGAATTTTGCACAAAATACATCAATTTTATACTAGAAAAAAACAATTTTCGAACCCGAAATGGGACAGTTAAACTGCCAGTTTCGAAAAATATATCCTGAAAGGAAAAAAAAACAAAAAGTTTCAACAGTACGTTGGATTTTCAAACAGAGAGATAGAGTTTAAAACATAATGATAAATATTAGAATAAAAAAACCTCATAGTTGAATTTGTAACATAACAGATGATTTTCTAACTGAGGAGATTGATCTTCTACCAAAAAAAAAAAGGAATCTTCTACTAAAAGAAGGAATTATGACCTAAAGAAATTCAATTTTCAGTCGGATAGCTCCATTTTGAAAAAAAATGTCAACAAAAAATGAAAGGAATTTTCAATTAAGAAAGACGAGTGTTCAACAAAATAGTAGTATTTTCAACGAAATAGGCGAATATTTATTCGACGAGATGAATCTTCAACCAAACACATGAATTCTCAACAAAGTGGTTGAAGTTCATAGTTTAGTTTAATTTTTTACCAAGAAGATGACTTTTCAACAAAATAGTTGCATTCTGAACAAACAAAAATTAGGCTTAGAGGGCAGCAAGCGCTACCAAAAAAGGGTTTTGTAGGCTGAAAAGAAGATTGAGAAACAGCAAGTTTTATTCCCTATCGCAATGCTACATACCAATAACTTCAATTTGAGCCATTTCCGAAGGAAATTGGACTAAACAAAGAGCTTCCAGCATTGAGGTCTGAAGAGACAAATTTCCTTACTTTTCATATTTATGAACAACTGTTTTGAAAAAAACTATGACATAGCCACCTTCATATTTCATTCGGTATCTACATGCCAAGAAACTTTCCATTTGAGCTGAACTCGTTTTGAAAACCGAATTTCCTTGCTTTTCCCAATTTTCCCATCTTTCAACCACGCAGCATAAAATAGTAAATGAATACATAGCAAACTTTAATCTTACTTCAATTGTTTTTCTCATTTTTTAACGACTAACATTAAACATGAAAGATCACAATACAGCTTTTTTCATATTTTATCCTAACTCTAAATTCCAAGAGCTTCAATATGAGCCAATTAGATTAAAAAAGCTTCTACCATGGGGGTTTGAGGAATCAAATTTCTTACTATTCTTGTTATTTTATTTAACCACTCATATGAAAAAAAAGAATAATAAAACGCCGGGAATTTTATTCCAGATCGCAATTTAGCATGCAGAGATACTTAATTAGGTCTGTCTCTGAAAAAGATCGAACTCAAAGAAAAGATTCAAGTAGTCAAATTTATATGTCTGCTTTTCCTAGTTTTCATTTAACCATCGATAAAAAAATCATAATAGATAAGCAGATTTAAGTATTTTTCCCCGAACATAATTCGGTTGGTTAATATCCACACCGAATATTTACCCACTATCACAAATATTACAGGAGCTAGGAGTGGTAAACAACGAACGGACATCTGAGCTCGTTATGAGGATTTTCGGCGTAGTGTGTGAAACGCAGAAAATAATCAAATTTTCAACCAAATTCGTCAAACAATTCGTAAGAAAGCGAGATTAATTCTAAACCAACAATTTAAGAATGGACTTGTCAACAACAACAAAATTTAATATTTTACTGAAAATAGTTGCATTTTCTTATTAGGATCTATTAATTCAGTTCACATATCAGCGAAAAAATTAGAAAAAGGAGAAAGCTTCTTGAAAGCAGGGACATATGTTTTCTATAGAAAGAGAAGTTCCAGCTTTACCAGTTTTCGAAGCGAACCCGAAAAATCCGTTTTTTAGAAAACAAAATTTTTGTTGGTCCTTTTTGACTCCAAATCGATGTTTTTTTAGCCATTTCACTGAATTTTTCGATGAAATTTTAGGAAATGTTTTTTGTGACGTTCTACGGTTGGTTCAAACAACAGTTATGGGAAGAGTAGAAATAGTAGAAGAAAATATACAAACTATACAAAGGAACAGGCTACACGGCCAAAATAAAGCCTTTATAATTTCTTGAGCATGATTTATTTAGAAAATTCTTTTCGAAGAAATTATAGTTATGCAATATGCCTTTATGAACAACTTTTACGCTAGAAGTAAAAATCCATAACTTTTGTTGGAACAAAAATTTGCATACATTATTGAAATCTTTTTTTGTAGGTGCTATTGCAATATCATAGAAAATATTTTCTTTGAATTCCATCAACAAATTCGAGGTATTAGCTGAATTGGGGGTGATCCATGAATCACTTGATATATTTTCCGTACCTTACCTACCCCCAAGTCATGGACCGTGACGCTTTTGCCGACTCTCCCCTACCTCATTAGGCATCACGTGATTTATGGATGTTCCCTTATGGGGAGTTCAAGCGGGATAAGGACAAAACATTTTTTTTTTCTAACAAATTAGTTTTTTTAGGTTAACTTCTAAAACGACGGAAGCTAAAATTTTTTTGTTCAGACAAAAAAATGCCCAATTGAATTTCATATAAGAATATGCACTTTCAAAATAAAATTCCAAAGTTGTTTGAATGAATACAGACAACCCTGAATTGAGATAGGAATTCCAGCCTAAATGCAGCCTCTACTAAATTGATTCACAGGGATGATTCTGCTTTCGAAAAATATTGACACAAATAAATAAATAATTTGGATACTTGGGATTTACTGTCGGTTGGGTAACTCTAAAACATCACCTGGTGGATTCCGATTTTTTTCGAAAGATAAATTATTTTTGGAAAATTTTTTTTTGTTTCTATAATCTATTTCATTATTTTTCATTTTTTTACAGTACCTGGAAGGTAAATTGGCTCCTCGTTTACGTCTTCTGATTTTTGGACCACGTAGGGAACCTCTTTCATGTGAACACCGTCGCTCTGTACCACCATCAACATGATCTAAAAATAAATACAGTGCATCTTATATAATCGAAACAAGAATCTAGTCAAATTGCGCAGGTTAAGGCCTACGCACACTGAACCATAAAGTTGTCATCGCTTTTGTATATTCATCATTTCTAAAAACCATTATTATAAAGAAGGAGAAACAAGTCATAAATAAAAAAAGTTTTAAAAAAAAAATTTCAATTCTGAAATCGATTTTGTAGATAGGTTAGAATAATTTCCAATATTGACGCAAAAAAATACACGTGAATTGAAAAATATTTTCGAAATAGGCGAGTAAACATCAGGAACATTAGAATCTGCAAGTATACTTTCGACTCAAATAAAACCAGGCGGAACTGTAGGGCTGTATAAGAGACGTTTTGAGACAAAAGAATTTTAAGGGCGTTCACTAAAACTTCCAACAGAAATTCCAGCCTACTTCCTGGTTTTCTTAGTAAAATAAAATTTTTATCGGTCGACTTCCAAAAGTTTATAATAATTTCATAACATTGAGATCAAATACATCACGTGAATTATTTCCAATGTGATTTCAGACTTCACAGCCCGAACTGCTCTCACAACAGAGAAAATGGGACGATTTAAAAAAAGATAGAATATATTATTTTATATAACATTATTGTGGGTACCATATTTATTAGATCATGAGTCGAAGTATATTGCATTTTCACCAAAATAATAGAATTTTCAACCAAAAAATATGAATGATCAACAACATAAATGAACTTCACGAAAAAAATCACTTTTCATCCAACGAAGATAAACCTTTTAACAAAATAATCAAATTTTCAAATTAAATGGATCCAACTCGAACAAAAGATAGTTACCTTCTTAACCGAATAATTAAATATTCAAGGAAAAAATGAGAATATTTCACAAGACAGCGGAATTTTTAAACGAAAAGTTTGGAATTTCAAAAATAAAGGAGCCTTTTTAATCAAAAAATAAGGTTTCAATCAAAATAATAACATTTTCTACCAAACTCTAGAATTCTCAACCAGAAGAAATGAATTTCAGGCAAAAAATATGATAGTAGATAAAAAGGATCCACTTTCAACCATGAAAGATAAATTTTCAACCAGTGAGTGTAACTTTTAAACAAAATAAATATCCAATAAAACAGTAGAATTTCTAACCAAAATCGATCAATTCTGGACCAAAAATATTCTAGCGGACATTTAAATTATAAAGAGTGAACTTTCAACCTTAAGAGATTAATTTTAATAAAAAACGAGGATTTTCTAACACAAGAAGAATTCTCAATCAATGGAACGGATTTTCTATCCAAAAACGAATTTTTGACAATGATAAAATTTGAAGAAAAAAAAGATAAGTGGATGAAATGGTAAAAAATGTATCGTTTTTAGTTCAAAATGCAATTATTTGATTTGCATTTTTTGTTTTTTCTCGACTGGAAAATCTTCCCCTGCTGAAATTTTAACTTTTTTGATCGAAATTCGTATTTATGACATGAAAATTCAGTTTTGCCTTTTTGAGTAGCAAATTCAAAAATGCAACTTATTTGTGGAAAACTCACCTTTATCGTTAATTATTTTGTTGATAATTCAACAATTTTGTTGAAATGTCATCCTTTCGTGGTTGAAAATTTAGTATTTTCGTTGAATTCTTTTTTCTTTTTCAACTTAAAAATATTTCTTGGTTGAAAATTCAACTCTTTCGTTGGAAATTCATCTTTTTGGATTGAAAATACATATTTATTGATTCAGCATGCAATGGTTCCTTTGGGAAATAATCTTTTCGGTAGAAGGATTCAAATATTCGCTTAAAAACTCATGTATTTCGTTAGAAGTTCGCCCTTTTCACAAGAAAATTAATTTGTTTTCGAGTTGGAAATTCATCTATTTTGTTGAGAATGCAATATTTTTATTTGAAATATTAGGAATTCAAAGCGTTTCGAATTCAACTTTTAAAGTTTGAAATTTCAAAAATTATGGACCCAGTTTTAATCGAAATTAGAAAATGAATCGTTTCGGGTGTATTTCAAATGGGTATCTTGAAAAGAAACTCTTCCAAAGCGTTTTGTTTTCAAATGCCTATAATTTCTGTCCAAGTCTCTCGAAAAAAACGAAACTTTGTAAAAAAAAGGGAGGAAAATTAGTTTCAAATCTCAATTTTAAGTTTTTCGGGGATTTCTCAGTGTAATTCCATGTCTTTCTGGAATTCTATGACTCCCTTGGGAACCCTAAAAATCAAATTATCGCTACCGAAAATTTCGATAATTCAAAATGCTAATATGACATAACTCCCATAATTAAGAAATTGGAAAAAATCCTTGAGGTCCAAAAGTGTTCGGACGGGAACTGGTTTTTCGAATTTATATAGAATTATAAATTCAAAAAGTTCTATTAAAATATAATCATCGGTTCAAGAAATTTCGATGATTCAGAAACAATCCACAGAAAAATCCAATATCTCAAAAGTCCTTTCATTTCGAGAATTATCCAAAAAACCGTTGAATGCTATACTCTGCTGCATAAGGTGGAAATATTAAGGAACGGTTTTCTCACATTTTCCTCAGATTTTGTGTCAATTTCGCTGCTAATGTTTGATGCGAGATTCTCAGCAGCTTCACTGTCTTTTGTGGCTTCGAAATAGCTGTGATCTCCCAGAACTTTGACATCAACCTGCTCCTGATCCTTTTTCAAATCCTTTTCCTTTGGAGTCTCAGGCTCCGAAGATTTTAGATCATTGGTGAGAATCTTTCGTAGGTAATTCGTAGGCTTTTCTGCTTTTATCTCTTTATTTTCTTTATTCAAGGTTTCTTGTGGCTTTTTTGACCGGGTTGCTTTGCTTTTTTTGTTTTGAATGTTTACTTTAGACTTTTTCTGGATCACTGCAGTCGCTGTGAACGAAGAATCTGAAAGAGAAAATGATTTTTCAATTGTGCTATAAGGCTAAAAACTGCGCGCGATTATTATTTTGTTGTGTTTGCTGTATTTTTGAAATGAAATATAAAATTATATTACAAAATTCTTTTATTACAGTTTTCTATTATCTAAAATCATAGAAAAAAAAGGAAAACACAATATTTTTGATAACTGATGGAAGTGATATCTTCATTTCAGAATTAATATATTTTATTTTAGTTCAATGCTATATTAAAAAGACGCGCACAATCATTTTTTTTTTCCTCGTACAATTTTTCAATGAAAGTTGTAAGAAAAAATAAATACAGAATTTTTGTATTTCATAGTAAATCTTCTTAGAAATTTGATTATTTATGTTTCAATAACCGATATCTAGTAAAAAACGTTATTATAACCTGAAGTTGATCCGAAATAGTAAATATTATTTAAAATCTATATAAATGTTTCCAGCAAAAACCGCTAGCCTAGCATACAATTGTTAAAAGAATGTAAAGAATGTATAGAATCCTACATATAACTTTCAATTGTTGCAATTTGAAATATTTGTGATTTTTAAACAAAAATGTTTACCTTCATGCAAAAAAAAAAAAAACCTTCCTTCTTTTGAAATTTCAAGTCTCTTTTCAAACTTTGTTTTTTTAAACAAAAATTATTCTTTGAAAAATACTATTTTCAGCGAAAAATATTCAGCATGAACAATATATTGAATAATTCCCAACATAATTATGAAGTTTTATTAAAGCGCACCAAAATATTAAAAAGAAAAATGTATCTGAATTCGCATAAGGGCTTTTATGATATGCCTTATCAAATATGATCATTTGTATATTTCATTTACGAAATTTCAAGTCTGAAACTAGAAAAACTAATAATTTCAGATTTAAGATATGAAACTACTTTCGATAATGACAATCAATTCAGGTTTTGAACAAAGATTACTACAAGATTTTCGAGACATATCGTTACATAAAACAATTTCATGGATTGGAAATACGTCAACATGACCTAAAATTGTGGCGATTTGGGAATTTTTCTGAGTTTTGATCAATATCGATAATTTGCAGTGGAAAAACATAACGTAAGCTAATTTCATTCATTTACTTCAAATCTTTTTCGAAACTTTGTCATTTTATATGAAAATTTGGTTAAAAAGAATACTAGTTCCCAGCAAAAACCATAAAACATGCATAATATTTAGAATAGTTCATTAGATAATTTAGAATTTTTCATTTGAGCACGGAATAGTATTCAAAAGCACAAACGTTTCTTAATTTGCATACGATTTTCTATGAATTGTCATATCAAAAGGAATTATTTGTAGATTTGACATCCAAAATTTCAAATTTGAGTCAAGAAACAAGAGAAACTGATGATTTCAAATTCAAGATAGGACAACAATTTCTCTTCTACATTGAAGTTTATTACACTATGTCCATCACTATGCGTGCATGTACGTGTAACATAAAAATATTTTCTCACATGCTTCCTTATCAGACTTTATATACTCCAAATGATCTTCGAGATGAGCTTTTATAGACATTCTGGCTCTTCCTTCGCTAGCAAAGCTGGTATATTTTTGTTCACATTCGTCAGGTAATAATGCACAAACGTACGAATACTGCCGTTTCAATTCATCACTCGTGAATATAGAAAACTGCTTGACTAATTGTTTCGCAGGCATGGAAATGAGCTCAAGAACATTGAAAGTCGAATCCTGATTTTTACGTTTCAGAGATTCAGATTTCGTCTTGTTTTTTCCCATAACTGCCTTTTCGCTCTGCTTTTTTTCTGAATGGAGGGTCTGTGATGCTACTTCTGCCAACATATCAAGCAAAGCGGCTGGACTGTCTCTTCCAAGATTTTCTGCCAAAGAAGTTATTATTATTAATGTTTATGTTCATTGTTTTATAGTGTTATTTCATTACGTGCTATTCAAACAGGATTAGGAAAAAATTCAAAGCCAGTGAAACTTTAGCATTTTTAGCTACATTTATACTAACTAAAGATAAAGGCCTGATTTACATTTGCAATAGGCTTTTAATTTTTGGGAACTACATCTTAAATCTGCCGCTACATGCCAAAAAATAGGTCTATGAAAAATATGACTTATGAAACAAAAGCAAAGTATGATTTTCAGCCTACAAAGATGAACTAGAAAAAAGATAAGTTAACATCTAAACAGTTAATCTACAACCAAATAGTTGAGCTTTTAAGCGTAAGGGACAAATTTTCAATAAAATACACTGCTCCTGCGATTGCTGTCCGGTTCCAGGCTTGGCTTCAACGGCCTTTAGACTGTAATTGCAGGAGCTAGAACGTAAAAAGTAAGGGCCGTACGAACTATTTCAATGTGATTTTTGTCCGTCCGCGTATAGTCGAATTCCCCGCAGTGCGCTCTCAACATACTTCACTGGCGGAAGCCAGGCAAGAGTGTGGGCGGGGCGAGTACCTCTCTCCAAACCCCTCAGGCCGTGTAGTTACATTTATAACAAATTAGTTTAATTTTCAATTAAAGTGATGAATCTTCAACAAAAAACAAAGAAGTTTCGACACAGAAGTCAGCTTTCAATCAAGCAGTTGAAGTTTCAACTAGTTTCATGTTCAACTAAGTGAAGTTTTCTGTTGACAATTTAACTGTTCTGTAGAAAATTCGTCTTTTTGACTCGAATATTCAGGGATTTGATATAAAATTAGACTGAAATTTGAGAATTTTAAAATTGCGGAAAAACCAAAATCAGATTTCCTTTTAACGTCCAAAATTCAAGTTAAATCTGCAAATCCTGGAAATTAGTATAAAAACCCAAGAATCCAACGACTGAATTTGGAGAGACACCTTCAAATATGCCTACGGAGATTTCATAGAAAAAATCTGAAAATAAAAAAGATGGAAGAAAAATCAACCTCCAATCCTCCTTCTTTTTTGTTTTAAATTTTTTGTCTTTTTACTTTTGGCATTTTCAAAAACACAATACAATAATGTTCAAAAATCTACCAACGGTTTGGTGTCCACCCAACACCCTTATCAAGGTAAGCAATCTCCCAGCAGTATAAAAACCACTATAATCCCAGGAGACTTTCACCCTGGAAGCACTGAAGACTGTTTCGTCTTCTTCCAGGAAAATTATTCTGGATTTTGAAAAGCTATTAGAAGAATTCATCAATTTTTTTTTTAATTTCTACCAAGCTTCAAAAAGTTCAACACATTTTTCCAACTGACATGCATTTTTTCTTTAGGATTCTGAAAGGGAACGTCCACATATTACGTAACGCACTTTTCTTTTGTTTACACCGCTGCACCTCTTTTGGCATCCCGGCATTTTTATTTTCGTCTTTACTTAAACAAAAGAAAAGTGCGTTATGTAATATGTGAACGTTCCCAAAAGGAAAAAAACTTCTCCGGGTCAATTTTTTCCCTTAACAGTCTAAATCTCTCTTTAGGCATAAAAATAATCGTACATTCAGGACAAGGGTCATATTTCATTTTTGAGCAAAAAAGAGCGCAAAAAGATAATTTTATTTATTTTTTTTTTTGTAGAACTTCGATCTTTTTTTGCTTAAAAATGTAACGGTTTGGTTAAAGATCGATCTTTTTTGGCTGAGATCAACTATATTTAACTCTAATTGGAAATATTTATTGATTATGACATCAAGAATTACATTTTCCATTGACATTTCTTTTTTTTTCGTTGAAATTTAAATTATTTTGACAAAAATTTATCTTTTTGTTCTAAAATGTTCACGCTTATATTTAAAATTAACTTTTGTTGTTGTCGAAATATCAACCTTTACATTTTCATTTCAATATATATATTTCTTTTTGGTAGAGAATACAACTACCTCATTGAAAATTCAACAATTTGTCTTTTTGGGTCATTTAACTTTGTAAAAGATATTACTATTTGATCAAAAGTTCACTTTTTTCGACAATCGAACTTCTTGGTAAGCGTTCAATTCCTTTTCCAGAAATTCATTTTCCATTAATTTTTCTTTCTTGACTGAAGAAACTTTAATAAGTTATGTTGGAAATACTTGTATATTGGATAAAAATTACTATTTTTGGTTGGAAATTTATATATTTTGTTAGGGATTCAATAGTCTAAAGGCATCCTTTTTAGTTGAAATGCCGTATTTTCCAATTGAAAATAAGAATTCTATTATTGTGTAGAGAATACGTATTTTTCGGTTGAAAATTCAAACAATTTTGTTCACATCTTCTTTTTTGACAAAAAATCTTTCTGGGTGAAAATTGTACTCTTTTGTAGAAAAATGGTTTTTTTGGTTCGAAAATTTATCTCTACTGATTAAAAATGCAACTGTTTCTTTGAAAATTCACCTGTTTGGTTGGGAATTCAACTACTTTGTTCAAAATAAGATATTCTTACTTAAAATTATCTCGATTCAATATGTTTCAGGGAATTTTTTTTAATTGGAGGGGAATAAAAAAGAATAAGTGAAAATTAGGCTGAACTGTGGTCCCTTTGGGCGATTAATAGTTCCGAAAAGAGGTTTGTTTTTAAATTCATCCTAAACAAGTTTTAAGTGACAACATTTATACAGAAACTTACAAACATCGACTCAAGTTTTCTGAGAAATTCCTGACATTCTCAGGTTTTTGCTGAAATTCCCTGACCCTGTCTTTATAATTTTCTAGATTTAAATCTCAAGTATGTAAATTATAACACAATATTATTTATTTATCAACAATAATTAACTATTTAAAGTTTATAATATCTGTTTGAATAAATATACAAGTCAGTTGTACGGGATCATTGTACTCAATGCAAACACAATCAAAGAAGAAGAAATACACCCAAGCTTTCAAATCCACATGTCAAACATCCGTATATACATATATATCATGCATGTACTTATCATATACATGCATGGATATACGTGGGAAGTGGTGGGAAGGATGGATGCGCCTCCAAGCTGAAACGTCAAAACCATTTTGCGCTAGGTCATGTACGACTTTCAAAACCTGTCAATCAGTGCAAAAAATTTTCCAACTCAGAAAGAATCCCCGAATGCTTTTCTTGGTTGCAAATTTACTCTCCCCCGAATTGTCACCAGACTAGCGGACACGATATGGCAAAAATCGCGGATCCCGGAAAATAGTGACGTTTCGCATCTCCCTCCATCATTTTCTCATAACAAAGCCGTTTGACAACGCCCGGAAATTCCGAAAAGAACAATCCACCCTTTCCCTTCAAGGAAAATAAATAAAGGAAAATGAACATTTCTATTAAAGTAACAATAAAGTGTCTAATTTATCGCAAAATGATCGAAAATGTCAACATTATGGTGAGGGCTTTGCGGCGTCAAACTAGCAGACGCCATGAGGACGCGCAGCAGACGGATTTACAGATAAAACTATGTTTTGACACTTGCACCCGCGAACTTTTCCGGGTCTTTTGAGGCCGATGACAAGATAGTGTAAATATTGAAATTTGTTACCTCCATCGTAGAAATTTGGCCCGTGTTTAAAAGTGCTTTTTGTATCCATTGTGCGCTTCACTTTCTCTCGAGTTAACTTGCATTCCAGTAGCCCATCAAACTGCAAACTGCTTTCTGCTTCTTTGTTCTTTTCTAACTGTCTACTCTACGCTCTCTTTCTAGTCTCTGTACGCAGAGTCTGCTACCAATCTGTATTCTCTGCGCACGCGTGCCATCGACTGTCTCATTTGATGTGAAATATGGCGCTCTTATTTGAAATTATTAAATATATCATTCATTTTTTTTTATAAAAAATAATTAAAAAGTACAAAACAATTTACAAAATCATGTGGATCAACAAAAAAGACGATCCGATAGCAGTTATCTCTTTACAGCTTTTCCATATGCAGTTTGAATATGGAATATTAACTCAATATTAACAATTAAAAAATGTTTAAATTTTGTAGGATTGAAATAGCTAAAGAACAATCCACTATTTTTCCTTATGTTTGTATATGAAACTACCTGCTCTCAATTAACTAATTATATCAGTATAATGTGAAAAAATTTTTTTTTGAATAAATATTTGAAAATAAAGTTTGTAAAGAAGCCGGGCAGTTCACGTTTTGTCATGAAAAATGCAGGGTATAATCTAACGGGCAGCTCTGACCAAAAGGGCAGTTCTAAACAAAAATGGTCAGTTCTAAAACTTGATAATGGGGAGTGCAAAAATACATTCCAAAAGTTGATGGAGGGAGAAAAGAGAGAAAAATTGGCGCACAGGAAGACAATAATTACCTAAAAATCAAATCTAAGGATGTACCACAAGCAGTACCATTCACAGGAAAATCGGATTTTCAAATCCTTTTTTTTTTTTTTTTTTTTTTTTTTTTTTTTTTT
>WSXT02055882.1:0-12805 GCA_011762715.2 Neuroterus valhalla
GTATAGGGTGATTGGAATAGGGTAAAAATTCATGATGAAAGTTTGTCAAAAATCTTTGAATGAATTAAAGCTTCAAATATGTAAGGTTTCATTCAAATAGAGATAAAAATCTGACACCCAAATTGAACTAGAACTCCGCGCGCGAAGCGCGCGGATGTTGTAGTTATATATAAAGAAACACGTGAACGAGGTTTTCGCTCAAAAAATTTTTTTTCCGGAAATACGTCTATTGTGAATTTTGATGCTATATCCCATTCTGTTAAATGTTAAATTCATTCTCTCTGGTTCTACTGATAATATCGTTAAAATTTTTATTTTATAAGAAATTTAATAATATTAGCTTTCAGTCACGTGGATGTTGTACCTTCAACTTAAGTATTTTCAAAATAATAACCATTTGCTTCTTTAAATAATATTATCCTAATGTTAACCACAACGAAATCGATTATGAAAATGACTATCTTATTCGCAAGGTTTTTAGCTACCAAAGCCTTTTTTCAGAAAGATGGGGCCGTTACTCGTTTAGGAAAAAGAAAATAATTTCAACTGCGTTTCACGTAGCGCGGGCAGCACTCGACGAGTAGGCATGGGTTGGAGCGTGTCTGAACATGCAGTCTCGAACTACTTACGCAGTTTTCACTTCCGGAAACCGTTATTATTTTCTCTCTCTTAAACTAGAAACGGCCCCATCTTCCTGAAAAAAGGCTTTTGTAGCTAAAACCGTAGCAAATACAATAAAGCAAATTTCAATCAATTCCTTTGTGGTTAACATTATGATAATATTACCTAAACAATTAAATTGTTATTATTTTGAAGGTACTCAAGTTGGAGGTATAAAATTCATGTGACCGGAACTTGATATTACTACCTTTTAAATAAAAAAAGAATTATACCGATAACATTAGTAGAACCAGAGATAATGAATTTAACACTTAACAAAATTAGATAAAACATTAAAATTTACGATGGTCATATTTTTGAGATAATTTTTTTTTGAACAAAAACCTCAAATACGTGTCTGTTTATTTTCAGTATGGACGCTAAAAAAAATTTTAAGGACCAATCAAAACTGTCAAGTTGAAAAGGTGTTCGATTTGTAAAAGAATATCCCATATATGGGGTTGATTGTGAGTTTGAATAATTGTAATTAATAAAAAAACAATGAATAATTCAACAAATTAACAATCATTTGAGACAATAATTACTGATGAGCAGAATAAAAAGTATAAGAGAGACCCAATCAAGCACCACCTCTGTGCGTGGCCTATCCGGTCCTGGCTCAACGAAGAAGGCGAGCAGCAGACCGGCCGAAAACATTGATCGTCGACTAAATCTCAATTTAGATACGATTGAACATCTTTAATCGTATCTCAGGAACCAATGGAGATTTTTCAAGTTTCTTTGGCCTCAATTAAAGATGAAATTCCAGGCTCCATGTTGATCAATTTTCAGATTTTTGCAACAATTTTCCTGGGTCATGCTGGACGTTGAAGTCGAGGTACAAAATTTGAGAATATCTAGAATTTTTCCCAAAACATATCACATGCTGTATTCTTTCCAGCACATCAAAAACGAAATCTGTTTCACATCACTAGACATGAAATTTCATAGGCTTTCCACCTTTTTTTTCAGAATCCTCTGTCATTTTTTTTCGCCGATTTCTCGTGGTCCAGAGCCAGCAGTGATTTTTGATAGTGCTTGCGTCAATCGATGTCAGGATTTCCGACGGTAGTGTATACTCTTGAAAGACTTATTGTTCTTCCTTCAATCAGTGAAGATGCTATCGAAAAGTCAAGTATTTAAATTTTATGGCAAACAACGCGAGGAACAAGAAAAAAAGAGTTCTGATTAAACCTATTTCTCTTGCAAATGAAATCAAAACGAAACAAGAGAGCGCTTGGTGCGAGATAACCATGCAATCAAGTGCAAGGCGCATGCTCTGAGTAACGCGTGCCCTAGGCGCGCTCACTTATGCAAGTGAAGCAAGTCATGTGCTAGGCATGCGATGTGCCTTTTTTGTACTGATTTCGGGTCTACGATTTCTTTGCTCATGTAAATGGAAGAATACGAGTAATTTGCATTTAGAATTTGATGACGCATTTTCTTCTTGATACAAATATTAATTTAAAATTTGGAAACCAATAGGTCGCCAAGTTTCCATGGAATTTTTTTTAAGAATCAAAATTCTTCGCTAGAAAAGATGGAAGTGGATATTTCGGGCAAGAGTAATGTTGATGTGAAATAAAAAGACAAGTTGATTTGACCAAACAAGACATTTTTCAAGGAATACTCGAGTTTTGAAGCAAAGCGAATAATCCTCAACCCAGTGAATGAATTTCCAACACAATACTTGATGTGGAAAAAAATGATAAAATTTTGAAATTCATTTGTTTGAAAAAACAACAAAACAGTCGAACCTCTAATTTGGAAACATATTTGCACTTCTCTTCTATGGCACGAATTGTAATATTCTTGAAAGTTTTTCTATTTTCTTTAGTAGAGAAATGCGATTTGTTAAAAATTTCTATGTTTTCCGCTAGAAAATTGAACTGCTTGATAGAGCATTCTTTTCATTGTTAGAAGTTTACTCATTACGTTGAAAATTCATTATTGCTTTTCCAATTCAGGTCTTCTTTGATAAAAAAATCGTTGTTTACTTGTGTGTTACAATTTTTCCTCATCTTTTCATTCGCCATTTATGATAAAAAACTTCAATTTTCTCGTACAAAATTCATGTGTATCGTTAGGACTTCGCGGTTTTGAGTATCAAATGATTAAACTTTGTTGAAATTTGTGCTTCCGTATAAGAAATTCATTTCTCATTGTTAAAGAATTATCTTCCCTGTTTTTAAATAGAAATTTTTCATTCAAATCCAAGTTTCTAGAATACTCTCAAATTTTGTTGAAGTTGTCTTTTTTGGTCGAAAGTTCATCTGTTTTGTTAGAGTTTGACTTTTTGAATTTTGAATTCATCATTCATGGTAGGTAAGCTATCTTTTCTTGTCAAAAAATTGAAAAAAAATCGAATAATTTTGTTTGAATTCAATTAATATTTTTCTAAGAATTCGACCATATTGGTACTATTTAATTTCTTGGTTGTAAATTTATTCCTTTTTTTAAGGCGTTCTTCCATCGAGAGTTCCCATAAAACCCCTCATTTTTGTCCTCTCCTATATATTCCAGTTATTCAACACTTATTTTCAGTTATATAACACGTATCTAGATTTTGAAGCTCTTCAAATTATTTATTTACCTTATCTTCAATCATCTTCTCGCAGTTGGCCATGTCTTTAGCGCATTTTGCAATGCATGGCAAAGCTTTGTCACGATTCAATTGAGCTTGTTTTTCTAAGCTAGCAATAATTTTATCGGAGCATTCATTGCCATTCTGTGGATAGAAAAAAGATGATATTAATATTCAAGTATTCAACGTTCTTCATCGCTCAAAAGTTGATAAACTTGGACACCTGCATTGAGGCTTCTAATTTTTCTTACAAAATACATCAAACACGTATGAAAATATTAGGAATTCAGAATATTTCTGATAATATTCATATATTTTCGTAAACAAGTAGATTGAATTGTGAGTTTTTGGGGATAATTATATTTTCAAAGAACTTTTGCTTCGATCGATACTCATCTTCTGAACATAGAATGTAAGTAGAAGAGGTAGAGCAAAGGATTGTCAGGGAAAGGAGAGGGAAAGAAGGGTTGAGGAAGAAGAAAGGATGGCGTTAGAGAACTACAGCGAGGATAGGAATTATAAAGACAGGTTTAAAAGAGAGGAAGCAACAAGGAGTCGTGGTATGGAAAATAGAGCTGTTATGATGGCTGTATTATACTTCTCAGTTTGACAGATATGTTAGATGGGTAGTAATCCCGCTGAGAATGAAAGAGAAGGGTCAAAAGGTGAAGGATATAGAGAGGTATTATCTACCTTATCTTGGTAGATAATGAAATCGATGCGCAAGTGCAAGGGAATAGGTAAATTAGTCGGATAGAAGACAATGGAAGTATTCCGCACAACCAGACGAGCTCAATGTAAGGAATGTGAACAATTTATAACATTGTTGTGCTAAAGTATCTCGTGAACAGGAATTGGAAATACAAAAGAGATGCCAACGGTCATGCTATGCTCGGAAAACTAGTACCCGTCCGATCACTGAAGTAGAGCAGCGTTGAGCGCTCGTCTCCCATCGGGCTCCTCCCGAGGTTGCGGATAGGGGAACAGCCCCTAGATATGGGTGATACCAGGAGAATCGATTACCCGGTGTGAAAAAAAACCAGCTAGGGGAAGGAACCTCGATTACAAATCAAGGATGAGTAGGTTTCCTGAAAACAATTTACCCCAAAGGAGTAAAAATCTCTCTACCGGTTCCGATCAGGTGCAACTCCCAGTCGCCGGTGCCGGTAAGGATTTCGGAAAGGACCACAGCAACTTTCTGGATTTCGGATAGCTGGAGAGGAGCCTTAGTAAGGAAATATTTGGTGGAGAGCTCGACGTCGTTGAAGAAATGGACAAGGATACTTCTACCCTGCGCACGAGGTTGAAGACCCTAAAGAGGAAAACAGATGAAGGGAGGAAGAATATGCAGGTCTTGGAAGACGAACTCACGAAGATGCAAAAATTTTGCAGGACAAAGGAAAATATGCTCTTTGCATAAAGGGATGGCCTTGAGAAGGCACAATGTGCTTCAAAAACGGTGATGTTTGCTCATATTTCTCTTTATGACTACATTAAACATACAGTGGAAGGCGTAAGAAACTAAGTTGGAAAAAAGCTTCAGGAGGATGCGCGAGCTGCCAAAAAGCGAGCGAGTAAGAGTGTGGAGACTCAGGCGGACGAAGACGCCGAGAGAACTCTCATTGCGACCAAAGGAAAGAGGCAGAAGGAAACCCACCGCAAGTCCCTCCAACTCAAGCGTGAAGAGGCCAGCGCTGATGAAGGCAAAGACTTGGAGGCCTGTACATGTGGCCTCAAGCTCCATGAAAGAAACACCAAGTGTCATGGGCATAACAATGGCGGGAAACAAAGAGGGTCAGAGGCAAGGTCGTCCTAAGGTGATCTTAATGAAGTCGTCCGAGGGTTCGAGCTAAGCCCATGTCCTCCGCAACATCAAGAGCACGGTGGAAGCGGACACTCTTGAGGTATAAATCAAGGATGTTCGGGAAACCAGAGATGGCAATATCCTCATGGAAGTTGGGAATACGGCAGAGGGCAAAGCAAACAGTCATCTGCCAGCAAGGAGGCTGTTGGTGAAGGGGGTAAAGTTCGCGAACTCATCCCTCGTGTCGAGAACGAGGTGTTCGACTTCGACACACTTACGGAAAGTCGTTACATCGCGGGAGCGCTGGAAAAGTACTTCGCTGTTCAAGTGAGAGGTAAAGAGGTGAAGGCCAATTTAAAGAAAATGGCCTTTGGGGGTGATCCAAAGACCGGCGTTAAGTTGAATAAAGACTTGGCCGTAAAACCAACACGCACAGGGCACCTCGAAATTGGGTACGTGCCCTGTCGTGTAAGAATGAATAAGGTAGAAGTGACCTGGTGCTAACCCTGTCACGGCTACGGACATATGTCAGCGGGTTGCATCAGACTGACAAGAAGACGTACTGTTGGAGGTGCGACAAACAGGGACATAGGTCCACGGAATGTGCAAGTACTCTGCACTGCTACCTATGCGCCGCAAAAGGCGAACATTCCCAGGCCAAAGAGATGGAGAAAATGCATGTTATCAAAGCACTAGACATGGACTAAGATATTCAAGTGGGTCGGGAAAGCAGATTACCTCACCAAGTTGTAAAAAGAAGTATCCAGAATAGGATGGTATGGTTCAGAATAGAAGAGGGGAAATAATTATATTCAAATGGATGGGAAAAGAGCACATTAGGTTTGGAATGTATTAAATGAGAAAATTTTCCATATACCTTATCATTATTAGTTTTTCCGGGTGTGCCAAAACACTGGTAACACTGGTCTGTTCTAGAAGTGCAATCATCTGTGAATTTATCATCGTCATCTCGTGGCCAACAAAAGTCTACTAAAGCTGCATTATTCAGTCTTTCCTTCTTCACAGCGTCAGTTGCACACTAATGAGAAAACGAACAGCACGATTACGAATCATTTCTTCTTCCAGAAATATGTTTATTCATTGATAATAAATTATCCTTGGTGACTGACCCAGATCGAATTTGTGAAGTCTCTGCGAAAAGTGTCTGTAAAGATAAAAAGCAACATTTTAGGAACAAATCTGACATTCTTATCCTAGACTGGAAGAAATCAATTTTATGTAAAATTCAACTTTTCGTCATTCAGATTATCTCCACATTTTAAGAGTCCTTGAATCAGAAGCAAATAGGACTTGAAAATTATTTTCCCCGAGAAAAAAATTTCGACTCGAAGTTTAATACTTAGGAAAGAGCATGTTTGAAATGTGATTTTGAGCATGATTGAAATAAATTTCCAAAATACATACTTCATGAAAAGCAAGAAGTTGCACCTTCAATATGTTATGAGTGTAGCTTTGATGATCCTAACGCATATGCCTTAATCAGAGTGAGCAATTTTTGAGGACTCAAAATGGCTTCTCCCAATGAGGTTGGCGAAAAATTGTATATTCACAATTCCAAGATGAAATGAATTATCGCAACTTGAGATTCTATTCTAGAAGATATTCTTCTCAAAATTTGGATAATTTTTCGATGCATGAGTATTGAACGTCTTAGAAAATGTAATACATTGTAACATGTAACCTAAGAGATAAATCTATGCAAAAACGAAAATTAAGTGAGATAAAAATATTATTCCTAATCTGAAGGTAAAAATATATTTTGGAGTAATATTGCGAAAGAGCGCGCTAAAAAGATGGGAAACATCACGAACATACCAGCTCGCGCATGTTCTCTTCATGATCATCAATAATTTGTGTCAATATTTGCGTGTATTCAGGCCTGAGTTTTTTTATCTAGGCAATGGTGACCAGGATTTCTTCTTGAAGCAATATTATAAGGTCTCGTTTGAAAGCAAATCTTGTGACTTTCAGGCATGTACATTTAAGGATCAGTTCGTGATACAAAGCTTGTACTCATATTTTTTTGCGTTGTGCGTGGTGATGACAACAAGTTTTCAAAGTTGATTTGAGTAATTTTTCTTCCGAGCTTTTACACAATCGTAAAAAAAAATTAATTTGGACAACAAATTTTCTTTATCCTCCTTGAAAAAAACTATTTCTCCTAATAAATTGTTATTTCGATTTATCCCAATCATTTTTTTCGATAATAACAAAATTGTCAGAGTTATGGAATTTTCGAAGTTCAAAACCATTAGAGAAAATAAGAAATTTTAGCCAAATAACGCAAGATAAAAAAAAGTCAGAGAACAAAAATTTCTCTTATTGGGAGCCCTAAAACATCGTGGATACGACGTTCTGAATTTTCTCAAAGAATCAAAAATTCCAATTTTGATCGCACAAACAATAATTTAAAATAAGCTAAGAATGTGATGACTTTCGAAAGAATGATAATATTCGATCGTGCCTTGGCGCCCATTTTCAGGGATCAAAAATACAAGTCGAGTTTGTTAACCAGCTGTTTTGGATCAAAAATAAAAAAGAAGGAGCATTTTGAAAATATTTTTGGACCTTTTTTTACAAGACTCAAAAATTGTAAGTACGGTTTCTTCAATTAAGTAAAAAGCAGAACAATTTATACGTATGATTTTTTTTGATTAAAACAAACTTGTTAGAGTCGTGGCATTTTAAAAATTCAAAAATATAAAAGAAAATGAGAATTTTAGGCCAAATAACGCAAGATTGAAAAGAAAGTCATGGAACAAAAATGTTTCTTCTCGGGAGCCCTAAAACTTCGTGAATACGACTTTTTGAATCTTCTCAAAAAATTGAACATTTCAATTTTGATCGCACAAAGAATAATAAAAAATATTCTGTAAATGTAACAACTTTTGAAAGAATGATCCTATTCGATCGTGCCTTGGCGCCCATTTTGAGGGACCAAAAATACAAGTCGTGTTTGTTAACTAGGTGTTTTGAATCAAAAATAAAAAAGAAGGAGCATTTTGAAAATATTTTTGGACCTTTTTTTACAAGACTCAAAAATTGTAAGTACGGTTTCTTCAATTAAGTAAAAAGCAGAACAATTTATACGTATGATTTTTTTTGATTGAAACAAAATTGTCAGAGTTGTGGCATTTTAAAAATTCAAAAATATAAATGGAAATGAGAATTTTAGGTCAAATAACGCAAGATTGAAAAGAAAGTCATGGAACAAAAATGTTTCTTCTCGGGAGCCCTACAACATCGTGAATACGACTTTTTGAATTTTCTCAAAAAATCGAACATTCCAATTCTGATCGCACAAAAAATAATTAAAAATGATCTGTGAACGTAATAACTTTCGAAAGAATGATCATATTTGATTGAGCCTTGACACCCATTTTGCGGGACCAAAAATACAAGTCGAGTTCGTTAACCAGCTGTTTTGGATGGAAAATAAAGGAGAAGGAGCATTTTGAAAAATTTTTTGGACTTTTTTTTACAAGACTCAAAACTTGTAAGAACGGTTTCTTCAAGTAGGTAAAAAGTGAAACAATTTATCCGCGTGATTTTCTTTTGATTAAAACAAAATTGTCAGAGTTATGGTATTTTCAAAATTCAAAAATATAAAAGAAAATGAGAATTTTTAGCCCAACAACGCAAGATATGAAAAAAAGGTTAAAGAAAAAATGTTTCTTTTCGGGAGCCCTCCAGGATGATCTATACAACTTTCGCAGTTTTATCAAAAAATTAAAAATTCAAATTTGGATCGCATAAAAAATAATTAAAAATAATCTGTGAACTCGATAACTTTCGAAAGAATGCTCATTTTCGATCCCATTTTGAGGGACCAAAAAGACAAGTAAAGTTCATTCACCAGCTATTTTAGATCGAAAACCAAAGAAGAGGAGCATTTAGGAAATTTTTGGATTTTCTTTTCCAAGGCTCAAAAATTGTAAGTAAGGTTTTTTTCATTAGGTAAAAAGTGGAACAAATTATGCTAATGATTTTTTTTTTATAAAAACAAAATTGTCAGAGTTGTGACATTTTTAAAATTCGAAAATATGAACAAAAATGAGAATTTTCACGCAAACATCGCAAGATATGAAAAAAAGTTGGAAGAAAAAAAATGTTAATTTTTGGGAGCCGTCCAGGATGATCTTTACAACTTTTCGAGTTTTCCAAAAAATTTCTTTATTTGGTCAAACTATGTAAGGTTCGGAAAAATGTAAATGAACTCCAATTGTTCACCAAAAAATATCTACAAATTTGGTAGAATTACCTTTTTGATAGGGCAAGTAGTTTTTGCTTTATTTCTAAAGGAGCACATAAAAAATGAAAAAACTGAACTTTCGGACAATTGACACAAGCTTAGCAAAAATCAAATAGACGCAAGTTCTTTACCAGGAAAATATCTTTGTATGTGTTATTAATTTCTTTAACAGGATATATATTTTTCATTTTAATCAGGAAAGACAACTATAAAAATGAAATGATTAAAATTATTAGAAAATACTAAGGCTGATAAAGAAGATTGATAGAGATAAGTTTTTCAATTCCTAAAAAAAGTACACAACATGTCGAAAATATTAGGCAACAAAACATCTCCACCGTTTTGGACAAAGTTTGATCGAGTGCGCAGGACGAGACACGCGATGAGAATGTATCCGTTAAAGCCGGAGACAAAAGAGAATTAACACTCCTCAAATGAAAGTAGTCCAAACTTTCACTTTTGGATTTCACAAGCTTTTTATACAACTGTAGGGAGGTACAAAGGCCGAGCGCGGAGCGCGAGGTGAGATCACCTTCGACCGCGAAGCGAGAGATCTGGAAGTCGTGCGCCCTAGGCGCGCTCAAACTTGCGAACGAAACGAGCCGCGTTCAGTTGAAAAATGCACTATTTGGTGGAAAATTAGGTAAAAGACTTACTTGGAAGGCACAGAATGCGAATGAGCAGAAGATCACACAATTCATCATGGAATAAGAAGTTTAATATCAGGATCCAGAAGAATATGATTTCAGTATGAGAATTCGTCTTTTTATACTATATATTTATCATGTAGAATGTTTATTCATATGACACTACGCAATTTTTAACGGAAGAGAATTATGAAATTGCGATGTTTCAAAGCCTCGCTGAAGGTAATATCTGATACAATAGAATCTGTTTTTCTGAAAACACTGTTTGCATTGTCAGAATAGGTTCACATACTTTTTTAGATGACCTTTTGGGACACGCCTGCTACTCGTGACATTGTCTCTATCATCTGAGATAATAGATTAGACAAGCAGAAATAAAGTTTAGGGTAATTGATGATAATTGATGTCTTGACTTCATTGCTGATGTATAATATTTTTTCAGAATAGATAGACCATGAAACCGGCACATTTTTCAAAATTCCAATCGTTGATGGAAATCACTGAAAAGACCCAAAAATTTTCAAAACGGTAGATATAATTTCTGATACTAACTGATTTTATTTTAATGTAAATGTTTACTGGTATATCATTAGATAACTTTTAGTTGTCTTGAATGGCGAATCTTCTTCGAAAACACACATTCTTGCTTTCTTTATTTTCAATCGTAACCGTGAATCGTTCAGTAACATCTTAAAAGTTTTTTAAAAAATGTCTCTCCTAATTGACTAAATATTGAGATTGTTTTTTGAAGTTTTTTGTATTGGCATTATGGTCTACTAAGTATGTATTATCATACGCTCGATCCATGACAGGTGAAATCAATTTCGCGACAAAAAAAAAGATTCTATGGGAAGAATCTAAAGAAGGACTCCGATTATGTTTCGATAGTACGGACTTCAATTTTTAGGGTAAAATATTCCTTTTTTCCAGAAAAGGGCGTGATTTAAAATATGGTAGATAGAGCATTTCTGCTTTCTGACGAACAATTTCATCAGGGTAATTTGCGATTAGTAGAGCAAACACTTTTTGAAAACTTTTACCCTCGAGAATTCGTTAAAGAGAACATTAATATAAGATTGGGTATTTTAGCACAGAAAGAACAGCGTGGAATGGACCGAATAGTTTAAAATGTAGATGTTAGGTCTTTTGTTAGTATTCCGTAAGTAGAAAGTTTATCTGAAAGAATCGCGAGAATTTTCGGGTGCTACGACATAACTGCGGCATTCAAGAACAAATTGATGTTGTTCACGGGATTTAGTGAAGAGGTCATAAATTTCAAGCAGTTTATATCGGACAATCAAAAAATCCCTTAGAAGTGCGGTCAAGAAACATAGAAGGGACATGAATAACGAACCTACAAAACAGACAGTGCTCACCCAACATACTATCGGGAACGACCATTCATTTGATTTTGCAAGCGCGAAAATTCTAGCGAATGAGGGACATTTACGTGGACGCTTGTTGCTCGAAATGTGTCACATAGCAGCAAATGTTCTTTCGGTCCGTCTGAGAATGGATAAGAAAAAACTTTCTTAGATATAGAGTATAATGTTAGTTTTCGTTGAATAGCGTGGTTATATTAGGGTGTCGATCCCCTGACTATTTTTTGATCTACTAGTCTTTTTTTAATAGTTCTTAAAAGAAAACCTTTATTTCACAAGCTTTCTTCCAGCGACCCCAGACCTCATCAGGTATACAATTTATTTAGAGTAGAATAAGAACTATGGATCCTATTGAAAAAAGATTTTTTGTTTTTATCTAGGTATAATACGGTGACCGATATTGTTACTATGAGACAGTGTTTCGGGTACTTACAAATGAAAAACGGAAATTTTGAATTGAGGAAAATAGTATATTATGCACCCAGGGATAGACACAGGTGTTTTTTGTCGAGCGCGATGTTCACCGAACGAGTCGGAGGTCGAGTATGCCGAAGGCGCACGAGACCGGAGACGAGTTCGGTAAACATCGCGTGAGACAAAAAACGCGTCTATCCCTAGGCGCATACGATATTTTCTTCAACAAATGCATGAAAACACGGGGTTTCTAGTTTTTTTCTCCCAGCTGGAGTTTTTCCCCAGTTTTTTACCCTGCTCTGAAAACAGCAACTTCTGGCTCGCTTCACACGCTCGAAAACCCGTGTTTTTCATGCATGTGTGGAAGGAAAGAATATTTTGCTATCAATTGTCTACAAAAAAAAAAAATGGAAAAATATATGTACTTATTCTCTCTCCTGTACATGCATTACATTTAAAAAAAAATTTTTTTTTTGCAACGGAAACGGGAGGGAAGGCCTCGGGCTGACCCCGTGGAGGGCGTGGAGGCACCCCTGTGAATGGATATAGAAATAATGTAGGTCACACGCCTTCCTCATTTCCTAACTCTCTTGGAGGAGGGAGGGGCGTGAAGGCACCCCTATGACTTGTTATGGAAATGATGAATTCACCATGAAAATCAGATTTGCGGGCATTTTTACCATCATATTCGTGATCAGCGCGTTAGAATACGTAGGTATACAAAGTTTCGAATTGATTGGAGGTAAACGCTTTTTGCAATTTTATCCGAACAGTTTCCCACTTTGTCAAAATAAATATGAAATTGGAGGAATTAAAGTTCTCCTAAACCCCTGTGATTTTAGTTTTTTCTTGCTGTGGAAGTTTCAAGTGAAAATGGTGCTTGTTAAAATACTCACGAACTTATAGCCTCACGCTACCTTCACCTCCCATGACGCAACAGTCAAAACACACAAAGAGAAAAGGAAGGAGGTCCCGGAAGCTGGAATTACAACATTGTCATATCGATATGGGCACTATGCCATAATTTAGTGCTTATTTAGT
>WSXT02055893.1:0-12804 GCA_011762715.2 Neuroterus valhalla
TTCAGAAATAATCATAGTTTTTCCTTTAGGACAGGGAAGTTCAGTGAAGAGGTGAAATTTCACTTGGAACAGGGAATTTTTTACATATTAATAATAATAATAATAATAATAATAATAATAATAATAATAATAATAATAATAATAATAATAATAATAACATTAATAATAAAATGGAACGGGAAATTTTTTAACTAATTATAATTTGCATTTAGAAGGGAGGAATTTTGGAAAATCGTTCCTTCAATTCAAAATTTGTCACAATTTCAAAGACCCTTCTGCCTAATTCCAAATGAAGAAAGTACTTTAAGCAGTCTTCAGAGTTGAAGTAGTATTCTGAAGAAGAAAAGTTTCTTAAATATGATAGAAAGCTTCTTCACATTGTCCATTGCGAATACATCCTGTTTTAGTTAAAAAATCAACTATTTGTTTGAAATTTGAACTTGTTTGTTGAAAATGAAATTTTCTTCCTAAAGTTGCATTATTTCGATTCAAAATTCACCTCTGGTTGAAAACTACTTTGTTAAAAATCCATTCATCTTTTTTTGGAGGAAATTCAAGTATTAAGTAAAACATTGGTTTTTGATTTTGAAAATGGAACTGTTTCTTTGAGAATTTATGTCCTTCGTGGAAAGTTTCCTTTTTTGTATAAAATTATTCTTCATGGGTAAAAATTCATCTTTTTGAGTAAAAATCATCTATTAATTCGGAAATTCATTATTATACCTGAAAATTAATTATTTTTGGTTAAAAATCTATTACTTCAACTCAACATTTAATTATTTCATTTCCATGGAAAGTTGATTTTTTCTAGTTCAAAATATTCGTTATTTAGGTGAAATTTCGTCTTTTTGAATTGGAAATTCAATTCTTTCGTTTAAACTTCACATGTTTTGTTGAAAAATCGATTTTTTATAGGAAATTATCGTTTTCTTCGGAACTTAATATTCTTTTTCAAAAATTCTTCTTTACGATTATCAAATGGAAGTTGTGAATTCAAGTATTTTTCATTCTAGTCGAACATTCATCTAGTTAAAAACTCTTATTTTCGGTTTATAATTAATTTTTCAAGCCAAAAATGTCACATTTCCATTTTTGTTTGAAAATTTCTATTTTTATGGTTCAAATTTCACCCATTCTATTGAAAAATCGTATTTTTTGGATGAAAATTAATTTTTTTTTCAAACATTGAACTCTTCTAGTTGATCCTTCATCATTTTTTGTGAAAATGTAAGAATTTTTTTGAAAAGTTAGTTTTTTTTGGTTGGTGGTTAGTTTTTTGTGTTATAGGTAAGTTTTTTGAACTGGAAATTTAACTCATTTCAATTGGGAATTTCATGGTTTCAGGTGAAAATCTATTTTTTCAGTTGAACATCCATTTTTTCAATTCAAAATTTAAGTAATACAATTTTCGTTGACGATTCATCTTTTCGGTAGAAGTTAATTTATCTGCTTGAAAATTAATCAAATTGGTTGAAAAATGAACTATTTTGTTGGAAATCTGTTTTTTTTTGTTATACTAAATTGATTTTTTGATTGTAAGTTTAACTGTTCCGATTTTTGTAAAATAATTATATTTTTTGGTTGAAAATCAGAGTATTCTTTCTAGAATTGATTTATTCTGCAATGTTTGATCTGTTGTGTTAGAGGATCTTTGGATTTGAATAAAAATAAATGTACGCGTTTTTCGACAAATATAAATATGTTACTTCTAGTTGACGGGAAAATTGAGAAATTTTCAGCGTGATAAAAATTGAACTTGTTTATTTTTTCTACAATCTAACATAATGTAATAGAGTTTATTTATTAATGAATGATTTAATGAAGTTTCGATAAAGGCTACGTAGATCTATTTGAAACTGATCCCCCCTCCCCCTTCCGTGGATGACCTTAGTATTTTTTATACCCCTTCCCCCCTAAAATTGTCTACGTAGTTTATGGACGACCCCTAAACGACACATAGAAATTTGAGTAACGCGCACGCGCATCGCGCTTTCTTTATGGAGTATTCTCACTCGTGACGTCACGCGCCAAACTCGACCTGCGGGGGAATAACATTGGATGTATACCCCTATAGTTTGCACATATTCCTCGAGGGTTTAATAACTGTTTCTGATTTTTTCGCGATGTAAGTATTTGACAAAACTATCCAAAATATCAAAAATATTAGAAAAATTGGAAATGTTGATGTTCATGCTCTTGAAGATGAAGATTTTTTGAGAGGCTTTATAAAGTTTAACATGATAGCATTATTAGTTATTGCTTGTGTGTCATTAGTTATAATATAAGTATCAACAACAAGTGATGTTCCTATGAGTCACGGATTATTCATAATTTTTTTTGTTATGCTCTCATTAACACCGTTACGGTGTTGCATGTTGAATGTCATACCAGGAATGTAACACCAAGCTTTTAAAACTATACACCATCGGCGTGAAGTTGCATAAAAATGGTTTACAGTGTACCAATCGTTATTACGGATCGTTATCAACTGTTGATAGTGATTTACCTTAACTTTCAACAGAGGATGTGTTTTTTTCGTCCTTTAAAAGAATTATTCTCCAAAAGGACATCTTCGTTAATTAGCGATTATATAAGAAGCTTCTGACGGCTGTAACTAAGCTTTTGGAGGCTTTCAAAGTAGGCGAAATACTTAACTCGGTTCTGAATTGAATTCTTAAAATATTTATTGGTTAAGCTCTCATATAACTTTATCTAAGAAGACAAATTCGAACAGATGAGAGAGGATTTTCAAGTGGGATTCACCTTTTCCTTAGTTTTTGTGCATCCTCGTATATGTCACAGACCCTCCTAAAGGTGAAGCTTGGAGAGTGGCTAAAAAGAGCCCGGGTGAAAGCACTTAGATTTAGCGGGTATTAGCCGCAACTGGGTCGTCAGTACTTCCGTTCTGATGGAGTTTGTAAAGTCCGAAAAAAGGCTCAGCTCTTTCATGGGCACATCATGCGCTTCGCTGAACTTTAATGCCAAGGTCAGAGTAAATATCACCCTCATTAGGAAAGTATCTCGAGAGTGTACGCTCCTTTAGGCTGAGTTTAAACACCTTTCACAGCAGAGATAAAATCCCTTCAATTAATTTTGCGAAGAAAGGTCAAAGGATTGGGTAATAATGGAAATGTGGAGAATCCAATCCAATTGTGTCTTCATTATTAATTAGGCCATCCTGTACCACTTGTTGTACCGTGATTTCATAATCTTCTTCTATCATACCTGTCAATCTACACTTTCTTCATGCAAACCACATTCTTTTCTCATTCGCTGTCTCTCTTCTTCCCATTCCGAGCCTTCTGTATTGCCTCTCTCCTCTCTCGACATAATCTTTTTTATGCATGCTTGCGCGATTTTTCTTACCTCTCCCCTCTTTAGCTTGTCTTCAATTTTCCATGCTCTCTTAACTTGCCGGATTACGATTTTCTCTCTACTCAGTTCTTCTCTTAGCATATAACCTGGACATCTCCGGCTTACTCCCATAACCCACCTCAGGAATCTTTCGAAAAGTCTTCCACTCTCTTTTGCTCCTTCCACCCCCACATTTCTGCTCCATAGCCCATAAATGCCCATACTAGCACATCGAACATCCATATTCTCATCGCCCAATCATTCCCAAACCTTCTCTTCCCTATGTCCTATACTTGTCCCATTATTTCACTTGCACACTCCATCCTTTTTCTGACTTGCAGCTCGTTGCCTCCCCCTGCTTCAAACCAAAATCCTAACTAACGGAATTCCTCCACTAGTTCAGTCGGTTCTTCTTTAAACCTCGACTTGTACTCTATTTTCTTTCTCCTATTCCTAAAGCAAATTATCTTGGTCCTGCTAACGTTTACCGTTACATCCTTTCCTTTCAAGTACTCTTCAAACCCTCTTAACATCAAATTCAAACCTCTTTCGTGCTCTGCTAATAGTATCACACCATCCGCATATGCTAGAGAGTAAAGCTTACTGCTACCTAGGATCATACCTCCTATACCTTTTTCTTTAGCTTGTCTTCCAAGTCTGCCAGCCTTATACCAAAAAACAGTGGGCTCAATGTGCAGCCTTGCCTTAGTCCCCTCCTTGTCCAGAATTCTTCTCCTTTTTCATTTCCTATCCTCACTCTGAATCTGGTCTCTACAAATGTTTCTTTTATTATTTCTATCAAATCTTCATCTACTCCCCTTTCTTTGATTGCCTGACACAATACCCTCCTGTTGACTGAGTCGGATGCTTTTTTTAAGTCCACAAACGAGGTCACCGGTTTTCATTTTTTCCATCCCAAGTTCCTATTCACTAGATAATTTAGGACGCAAATGTTACCAGATGTTCCCATCCCTTTCCAAAAACCCGTCTAGTTGTGTGGGATACTTCCTTTCTCTTCTACCTTGCTCTCTCGCCTGTTCCTGAGCACTTCCACATAGATCTTATATCCCAGTGACATTAGAGTAATACCTCTACAATCCTCCACCCTTTTACCCTCTTACTTTTTTATAAGTAGAATCACTAATCCTGTCCTCCATTCTACAGGCCATCCTTCTCTCCATACTTTGTTACGAATTCTTCACATCTCTTCTCCCTACTTATATCGTTTTTATTTTTCCCCCCTTTCTCTATTACCTTCTTTTCTTCCTCTCTTACCTCAATTTCTCATCCCTCCCCCTTAACGGCCCTTTAAAGTATTCTGTCCATTCACTCATTCTTATATCATCAACCACCCCCTTTTTTCTTCCCCTTTTACTATTTATCACCTCCCATACTTTTCCTTTCTTCACCGCTTTCTCCACATATTCCTCATATCTCTCCTTTTCCTTCTGCTTCTTCTCGTTTACCATTTCCTCATACTGTCGCTTCCTCTTGCTATACTCCCTTTTGCTAATCTCTCCTCTTCTCTATTCTCTAACACTCGCATCCTATTCTTTTATGTCCCCCTTCTCTTTTGGTGTTACGTCCTCTTTCATCTGATCTATTTCCACCTTCATTCTTTTTATTATCTCGTTTACCCCGTCCTCAGCGCCCCATATTCCTCTTTCTTACCTTTCCTCCTTCCTTCCTTTCTGTAGAATTTTTATGACCTCCTTTTGATTTCGCTATAACTGGGAAGTGCTCTAAGCCTTTCTCATTACCCATTTCCTTTCCTACTATAATCTTCCTTACCCTTTCTTCTGCTAGAACGTAGTCTATTACTGTTTCTCCTTTCCCTGTGAATGTTATTTCACCATCCTCGCCCCCCTTTGTATTCCCATTACAAATGAACCATCCTGCTTCTCCTATCAAATTCAGAAGTATCCTACCCTCGCGATGCATTTCCTCATGTTTAGATTTCCCCAAAAACACTTCTCCTCTTCATCCCACACCTCTCCTCCCGGTCTTCTAGTCTACGCATTCAGGTCCCCCCTACTCAATACCAGACCCTTTCCTTTTTTTGTATCCACCTCCTTAGAACTCTCCGACCCAACTCTCCCCCTCTTCGCATGTAAACGCATCCTACTGTTATCCGTTTGCCCACCATTTTAACTGATTGATTGATTCAATGTGTTCCCTGAGGGTTTACATTTTCCTCAAACCTCTCCACCATTCCTTTACACACCCTACCGCAACCTTAGTAGTAAGTAGGGGGTACCTACAGCTTAAGATGGGTTCTGAACCACCAAGAACCCCAGCCCCAAGTACTAAGAGTAACCTTTTTCTCCAGAGGTACCGGCACCGCGACTTTCCCGAGATAAACACTCCCTTGCTAGGCAAGTGTTCACCGCGTGTGCCGCCGAAGCTCTATCAGAGTGCAAGGTGGGAATCAAACCCACAACCAGCTGGCGAGGGTCCAAAGCGCATGCCTTAGCCCCCACGACCAACTGGCCACTCAACCTCCCACTTTAATTGTGCTCATCATAACGCCATCCGCTCTTTCGCCTTCTTCCTCTGCTCCCTGATCTACAACAAGATTCTTCCTTACTCCTGATACCATACCACCCATCCCTCTTCCTTTCTCGTGTACCTTTCTTGCTTCTTGCATTTTCCACACATATCATCTTGGTACCTTCCTTTCAATTCCCTTCTACTCTTTTTCGTTCATCGACGTCTCACTCAAAATTATTTCGTCTCACTTTTCCAAATCTTCCTAGAAGCCTCTATCCTTATTTTTTAATCCCGATACATTCCATAACGCTACACTGATTTTCCTATCACCCTGTTCTGCTCTCCTTGTCTTCGTTTCCGTTTTGTCTTTTTTTAAACCTCGCCGTGTTCTCCTCGCTTTCATTCCGCTGTACTTTTTCTTTCTCTCTTCCTCGCCTTCATTGATAAGCTTTTATTTCTCCTTTTTCTTTGTCCCAAATCCTCAATTCTCCATTAACCAACATTCTATCCCTCCCTATTATAACCCTGTTACCTTGCCGCCTTTCTTCCTATGCACTTTGTCCTATCATCCATTTTCTCCTCCTTTGCTGCCGCATCATATCTTCTTGGATTTTCTCTGTTTTTCCTTTCAGCAACCTCTTTTTTCCCTCATTTCGAATCTTTCCTCTTTACTTCCCAGTGTCATCTCACACATGCCTTTCCTCCCTTCCTCAATCTTCCCTATTCTCCTTACTTTTTCTAACGTTACTTTTGCTCCTTTGTCTCGAATCACTATCCTTTCCTCTTTCTCCTCTGTTCCGTTTTTCAAATCCACCTTGGTCAGGGAACCAGACTACCTGACAAGGTTAAAAAGGAGAAAAAGAGAAATAGAGTGTTATGGTTCAGAATGGGAGAGGGAATGACAGATTATCGATACTGGATGGATGAACAAGAGAAAATATGTAGAATGTGTAGTTATGGAGTGGAGTCGTGAGGAAGAGGAAGGCAGAAGTGTGAATGATTGTGTGAGAGGAATACTGGATGAAAGTGGTCAGGGAGTTGAATGGATGGGGAGGTGGAAGAGCTAAGGGACGAAAAAGCCAAGGGTTTGTCCAGTTAGAAGGATCCAAATGAATAATAAAACGAAACGTTGGAAAAAAGGGAACGGAGGCCATCAAAACCGTAAAAAGGATGAGAATAAATTACATTATTAATTAGTCAATACTAGAAAATATTGAAATGCTGCATGACGCAGGTCATTTGGTAAAATATTTTCCTAGACTTTATTTTGTTTTCTTTTTTGTCCTTTTAGCTTACGAGGACTCCTGATCCCTTAGTGTGTTTTACGATCAGAAAAAGTCACAAAAATTTATGCAGTTCGGTGCAAGTACGCTCCGAAACAGAACAAGGCAATAATTCTCCAGAAGAAAGGAAACCCCGAATCTGCGATCGCAACCCGTAGAGCATGCGAACTAGTCTAAAATAGTTTGCACTGCATGAAACAAATAGTCCAGAATTGAAATAATGAAACAGCAGTAGATAAGAAAACTGCCCGGAAATGTTTTGCAGTGTGTTTTAGTTGCAAGTTAAACTTTTTTCCTTAGACCAAATGCTAGCTTCTAATTATCGTTTGATTTCATAATATCCGAGGGGCGTTCCATTCGGGAATTTTAGGTCAAAAACGCTGAAAATCAAAATGAACTCACGAAATCACCATAAATAACCAGAATTTCCCGGGAATGTTCAAATTGGATTTAAGGCAATTACACTCACTGCTTGGATGGGCGCCTATCGGCAGAGCGCCGGTTTCTCGACTGTTCATGCTTGAGTGATTCTGCCCCTACCTCTGATCCTCGCACGATGCAGCACGACAGCCCATCAGCCTCGGAAACGCAGTACCGTAATGCGTAGTATAGAAGTTGTTTACTTGGAGACTTGCGACGCACGTATCCACGAGACTATACATACGGTCCTGAGTGTTTACCTTCGGCTAGTTAGTCGTGGTTTCAAATCTGGTTCGAACTGGATTTCTAATTTCTATCGCCTCAGGACCACAACCCCCGATACCGGCCCCCCGGTAAGCGGTGAGTGTAATATCAATTAACCATAAATTGCCTGTAAAATTACCATGAGTAACCGACAATTTCTATAAATTTCCGGAAATTTATGGAAATAAAAAATGGAATTTAAGGCAATTCATCTTAAGCTACCATACATTGACTATAAGATTACTTCAAATTACCGAAAATTTTCATAAATTCCCAGAAAATGGAAGTTATTCTAACTTAATTTTGGTTTATTTATGGTAAGTTACTATGTGTTCCTCCTGAACTTCTCTACTATCATGCTTCCTTTTTTCGAAATCCAGTATAGTCTAAATCATGACTGTATTTCTGGAAATCTCTGAAACCATCCATTTGTTATAAAAAATGTCGTATGCGCCAAGGGGGAGAGGGACTTTTTCGACGAGTGTATCTTCTTGGTATAAGTCGTAGGCAAGCGACCACTCGTTCAGAATAGGTCCATATTATTGATATATCCATGATATCGATGTTTGCATCCATGACTCGTTTATTGGTGCAGACTACTGCATGTCGAAAACTACGCCGGTAAATAAATGAAGACTCTAAAGAGTGTGCAACTGTGCGTTGCGTGGATCTAAGTGGGTACACTTCGCGCACACAATCCAACTTCGGCTTCGGCCCGGCACCAACAATAGCCGAACTAACAGTTTCACGAATCGTCGAACATGCGATCGAAGGCATTTTATTCGAATATTTTGACAGCTAAAATCTTCGACCGGAATGTGCCCAGTTGTGTGTTTTTAACTGTCAACTGTTTGATCTAATAATCTATCTGCACATTTTCTATCTTTACTCTAGAAGTAATCTGAAGTAATAAATCTTTGTCCAGATAAAAATTTTTTTTCAGTGATAATTCAACTTTCAACCAAGAAAAAATTTATTTTGGATGCAACAAACTTGGACTCGACCAAAAAAGATTAATTTTCGACGAAGAAAAAATTCCTGAATAAAAATCTGATATTTTTTCTCAAAAAAAAAAAAAAAAAATGATTTCCATTACTGAAAAGTTCAACTTTGACTGGAAGGACATATTTATTCACCCACAATCATTTTCAGCAAATAAACTAGATGTTCGACTAGGAGAGATAAATAATTGAATTGTTACAAATCGAGTAGAAAGAATTCATTTTGAACGAGAGAAAAGTTTTATCCAACAAAACGATGTGATTTCTGGAAAAATAGTTGGATCGTTGATCGAAAAGATTAATTTTCTGCAGAACAGTTGCATTCTTAAGCGCAAAATATGAATTTTCTGGATAAGAATTGAATACATAACAGCAAAGTTGATTTTCCAACTTCTGACTTCCAACCAATACTTTACTTTGAACCGAAAAAGGATAAAGTTCAACTAAGAATTTCAATTTTCTACGAAAATCGTGATGCATACGCAGAGTTTCAAATTTTCCAAAACTGCTGAAAACCTCTTTTTTTATGTATTAAACGTAAACATAACCCCAATTATCATAGAGCTCATTTCAGTCGAAGAATGTATCTGTCAAAATATTCAAATCGAATGCCTTCGATCGCGAATCGACGATTCGTGAAACTTTAAGTTCGGCTATTGTCGGTGCCTTGCCGAAGCCGAAGTTAGATTGTGTGCGTGAAGTATACCCACTTAGATCCACGCGACGCATACTTGTACACTCTTTCGAGTCCACATTTATTTACCTATGTGGTTTTCGACATGCAATATTCTGCACCACCAAACGAGTCGTGGATACAAAAATCGATATCATGGATATATCTATTATATATACCTATTCTGAACAAGTGGCTGTAAGGGTCGCCAACTTATTACTAGTTGACATTTCTAATGCATTGTTACTCTCTATTTCTCTATGATACTATTTTGTGTGATTTTTTACAAAATCATATTAGAACTGTGAATATCACTTATTTATCGGTTCTAAAAAATCATAAGTTACAAATATTAAACTTCAATATCTAAGTTTGTACTTCTAAAAGCAACAATTTGTTCTGCAGATTTTGGAAATGCAAACGCTATATGTCGAGGGTTTTATCGATTGTGCAAGGCACTGAAGCAGGGAAACCTCTGCATCAGGTTATATGTAGGGGAAATTCTAATGAGAATCAGTGGACTTTGGTAATTAAACAATCCTGACACATTTTGATGTTTCATTACTGCACACCCTGTTTTCCTCTCAGCAGTTTGAACATTCACTTATTTACACTTTGCTCTGTTTAATTGATCAGAAAGGAGGAGGAAATTGATAAAGTTTGATTTGGAAATCTCTGTTTCCATATATTTTGAAAATGGGAACACCCCAGAGGGTTGAAGCATACATTTTGAAATGCAAGATTCAATTACAAAATAATTGGTATTAGCGGGAAGCGTCAGCTATGGGAATAATTTGGGTACAATAGATCAGTGTCGGAATAAACAAAATTGAAACACGCTATGATAAAGCACTATATTATTTAAATCATATCGGTAACATAGGGGGGGGGGGGAGTATTTCAAGAAAAGTGTTTGCAGAATTACAATGAAAAAGGGATATAAAGGAAAGTAGAGAAGCTAATAGCTCGTTGAACAAATTGAATATTACTAATTATTAGATGGATCTTTAGTGGAATATTTTTTCTTGTAAATTAATCTCAGAAACAATATTTCTACAGCAGGATCATACCAGATGAGAACAGGGAGCGATGAGGGAGGCGAGAAATGTGATGGGCTGTGGGTTGGCTCGTGATGAGCATGTTCATCAACTTGACGCGATAACGCTACTAGGTTTGCTCCAAAATTTATGCAAACTGGGCTACGTGTAAGCAAGCATAAAAGTATCTCGATTACTAGCCCATTACACTTCTGATCGATACCTCATTGTTCGCTTCTGAAGCGAGTATCAAAAATTTGATGGGAGGACAAATATGAAAAGCAATCTTGAGACTAGAGAATAAACTTACAGAATATTCTCGAAAGGAAGTGGAAAGAACTGTAATTATTGAGGATATCAAAAAAACTAGATCCTCATGTCGGAGCTACGTACATCCTTCTAGCAATTGGAACATGGATGATAATACTCTAAGAATTCTTCTCTTGTATTTTGAGTTATGACGGAAAAAAGACAATTCAACATAGTAAATTTATTTTTGTCCCTTAAGCTTTTACTCATGATAAGACGGAAAATATACTTCTGAATTTAGAGTCAAACCGCGTCAACTGTGTAAAGGATTTTCAACGAAATCTCCGATTTTCAAAATTTATACCGAAATTCAAAGAAGACCATCAAACAAAAAACCAATTTAGGTATTTCTGCGAAGTTCCTTTTTTTCATTTGTTTATTGCAATTTACATTTTCAAGCATGTTTTCCTTGAAAAAATAATATCTGTGAGCTCAATTGCGATATTGCTTTTATATTTCAGGAAGTTGTTGCCTAGTCTGCGAAAGAAAATTTTTGTAAGGTCTAATACAAGTCGAGATAATAATTTTTAACACGTCGTGAAGAGCAGATCCATGCGTCTTTTGTTATTATTTGCATGTTTTGACACGTTTCAGTTCGTTTGGTCTCAGCTTACGAGATGCAAAAGTGTTTTAATGTGATCCTCAATAAGTTCTTTCATTTGATGTGTTGCTCCCATCTTACGTAAGTTTTTTGTTAGAAATATGGTAGTGACAAAGGAAATTTTACTTAAATCTTTATTTCAATGGATTTTGGTTCTGGAAAGAGATAAAATTAATTCTCTCTTACATGCACTTGGTGAGCAGCCTTCGAAAAGCGAACAATTTGAATGCATTCGACACAAGACATCGCGAAACTTCGAATTCTCGACAAGTCTTAATAATTCTACATTCAGAAGGGATAATCGAAAGTATTTTATTTTTTCCAGCAGTAGAATTTGCAGCATCTATAGCAGTTTTTATATTTTTGACGAATAATGTCTCTGTAGAGATTTTGCTGGTAATATCGTCGTTGCACGCTCGACTCGAACCATGGATTGAATCGACAATTCTTAGTTTATCATCAGCTGAAAGAGATGATGAAAGTTTTCGTTTCAAAGGCTGCTTACCAAGTGCATTTAAGAGATAATTAATTTTATGTCTTTTCAGAGTATTGTCCACTTCTTCACACAGATAGTTTGGATCCGATTTTTCATGATCAATCTCGTCAGGTTCAATGTCGACTCCTTCTTTAACTTCTTCATGACATTGAGGAGAATCGAGGACGTGGAAAGGGGAAAAGGTCCTTTTTGTGAATAACACAAGGCGCGACATTTGTGACAAACATGAAACCCAACGCAGTTATGCAACTTCTGATCCCACTTTTCGGTTACCAAAAACAACTTATTCCTTATGCATGCATGGTTTTTTTGATTGAAAGAATTACAGCATCCATTTCGACGGACCATTTTATTGTTTACTGTTGACAAAAATTTATTGAAATATAGATTTAAGTATAATTTCGTCAATCACTACCATATTTCTAATAAATAACTTACGTGAGATTAGAGCAACACATCAAATGAAAGAACTTATTAAGGGTCACAATAACACACTTTTGCATTTCGTACTCTGAGACCGTACGAACTGAAAGGTGTCAAAACACGCAAATAATAAACAACAGACGATCGTAAGTGCATCCAAGCGCAGCGCCGTGGCACGACGGTGTGCCGTAGCCAGGCTCTGCCAACCGAGGGGCTATTCACTCTCCAATAAAATTTAGGCTAGTAAAGGATTTCAAATGATATTTGTGTTAAAAATAGTTGAAGTTCGTTAGGTCCACTTAAATCAAAACACTGATGAGTCACACAAGATCCGAACGCCGCCCAGATTCTCGTTCTTATTGCCTCTTATGCAGCTCCATGCAACGCCCCCACTTTTCTGTTTTCTTACGATCCGGAGGGGAAATGGCGGTGGAACTAACCCAACAGATGGCG
>WSXT02055904.1:0-27362 GCA_011762715.2 Neuroterus valhalla
TAGAAACATTGGAACTTGAATAATTCCAAAGTCATCTTAAATGAACTGTCAAAGCTGTTTTCCGTGATTAATCAAATCACAATAAATATAAATCGATTTTTTATATTCTTCGGAAATTTATTGGAATTGGCCCACGATAAATTTAAAGTGATAATCTTATTAAAGATGTCAATTTTCCATTCAAAATGGCAAATTATCTAGTTCGCAGAAATTCCTGAAAACATGTGGGAAGCATTTAAGTTGAAACTTTATGATTTAAATAACTTAAATTGAAATTTTTTCATGTATTGAATAATTTGTACCTAATATAAGGTTTTGAAATTCATCAATTATATTTTTGTAACGATTTCAACTTGAAAATTTTTCTGGATAATGAAATTGAAGACTAAGGATAATTTCAAATAGAATCATTCATGGATGTCATTCTTCATAGAAACATTGGAACTTGCATAATTCCAAAGTCATCTTAAATGAACATAATTATATTATTTATGAAATCGAGTGTTTAGAATCTAGACAAGAAATAATCTTTTAATTATAATAATCCAGAGTGTTTTAGCTTTGTAGTCAAAGCTTTTTTGAGTGAATAATCAAATCACAATAAATATAAATGAATCTTTTATAATCTTTAAAAATTGAATAGAGTTGGACCAGAATAAATGAAAAGTTATGATATTATTGAAAATGCCAATCTTCCATTTTAAAATGGCAGTTTATCTAGTTCGCGGAAATTTCTCAAAAGATGTGGGAAGCATTCAAGCTTGAACTTTATGAACAAAATAATATAAATTTAGATTATTTCATGATATCGAATAATTTGTACCTTTTATAAGGTTTTAAAGTTCAAAAATTATATTTTTGTAATGACTAAAACTTTCAAACATTAGAGAACATTTTAAACATTTTTCTGGATAATGAAATTGAAGACTAAGGATAATTTCAAATAGAATCATTCGTAGATGTAATTCCCAATAGAAGCATTAGAACTTGAATAATTCCAAAGTCATCTTAACTGACCTTATTATATTATTTATAAAATCGAGTATTTAGAATCCAGACAATAAATAATCGTATTGATATAAGAATCCAGAATGTTTCAGCTTTGTTGGCAAAGCTGTTTTCCGTGATAATTCAAATCACAATAATATAAATGAATTTTTTATAATCTTTGGCAATTGATTGGAAATGGCCCACAATAAATTAAAAATGATGATGTTATTAACGATGTCAATTTTCTATTTTAAAATGTCAGTTCATCTAGTTCGCAGAAATTTCTCAAAAATACGTGGGAAGCATTGAATCTTGAACTTTATGAATAAAATAACATAAATTAAGATTTTTTCATGATATCGAATAATTTGTACCTAATGTAAGGTCTTTAAATTTCAACAATTATATTTTTTTTACGATTTAAATTTTGACATTTTTCTGAATAATGAAATTGAAGACCAAGGATAATTTCAAATAGAATCATCCATAGATATAATTCCTAATAGAAGCATTAGAACTTGAATTATTCCAAAGTCATCTTAACTGACCTTATTATATTATTTATAAAATCGAGTGTTTAGAATCCATACAATAAATAATCGTATTGATATAAGAATCCAGAGTGTTTCAGCTTTGTTGTCAAAGCTGTTTTCCGTGATTAATCAAATCACAATAAATATAAATGAATTTTTTATAATCTTTGAAAATTGATTGGAAATGACCCACAATAAATTAAATGTGATGATGTTAATGAAGATGTCAATTTTCCATTTTGAAATGGCAGATTATCTAGTTCGCAGAAATTTCTCAAAATATGGTGGAAGCATACCAGCTTGAATTTTATGAATAAAATAACATAAATTGAGATTTTTTCAATGATATCGAATAGTTTGTCCTGATATAATATTTCGGAATTCAACAATTATATTTTTGTAACGATTTAAACTTGAACATTCTTCTGGATAATGAAATTGAAGACAAAGGATAATATTTCAAACAGAATCATTCATAGATGTAATTCTTAATAGAAACATTGGAACTTGAATAATTCCAAAGTCATCTTAAATGAACTGTCAAAGCTGTTTTCCGTGATTAATCAAATAACAATAAATATAAATACATTTTTTATCATATTTGAAAATTGATTGTAGTTGGCCCACAATTAATTTAAAGAGATGATATTATTAAAAATGGCAATCTTCCATTTTGAAATGTCAGTTTATTTAGTTTGTAGAAATTTCTCGAAACTTGTGGGAAGCATTCAAGCTCGAACTTCATGAATAAAATAACATAAGTTGAGATTTTTTCATGATATCGAATAATTTGTACCTAATATAAGGTTTTGAAATTCAACAATTATATTATTGTAACGATTTAAATTTTGACATTTTTTTGGATAATTAAATTGAAGACTAAGGATAATTTCGGATAGAATCATTCATTAACATGATAGAAAGGTTAATCCAATTTATCATTTTCAAATAGGCAGCGAATCTCAGAGGTGTTTTCACAAAATTTTGCGTTTTGATTTAATTTCAATATTAAATACTTGATATTTTTTTCAAAAAATTAAGCATTCTTTTCAATACTGCTTCTAAAAATTGTCTAAATACTCACAGCCAAAACTTTTTTCGATAGTAAATTGTGACAATCAAGACAATTTCATATTGAAATATGTTCCGAATGGAAAACATTAAATTCGATGACTAAATTTTTAGAGTTTTAAAAAGTTCTGAATTACAAACTTCGAACCTATATGATTTCGAAATCAGAAAATTTGTCTTTTGAAGCGTTTAGATTTGAAAAATTTGTAAAAAGATGAAAAAATTTAAAAGAAATAAAAAGTTAGATCTATGAAGTAGAATTCCATTCGCTCTACAGCAGGTGCGTTTCAAAGGAATATTTATAATTTTCAAGCTTGCGTTTGGTTAGGATCAGCTTCTGTGCATTGAAATCGTTCACAGCACGCTGCATCTGTTCGATTAAAAATAACCACGTTATGTATGCGATTTTGATTGAATTTAAAGCCCGAGACGTATAACTTGGGTGATAAAACGTGAATTTAAAGTTATTTTGTAGTAAAAATGTAAATATTTATATCATTCTACTTATAGACAGCGTTATGAGCTAGCTATAAAAGCGAATTTATCTCTCACTTTTTCGATGTGATGTTGCCATTAGAGAGGATATTTTTCTTTATTTCTTGGAAAAACCAGAAAAAAAACAGAAATTTTTCAAAAAATAAAAAAATGCAAATAACGATCCAATCACATAAACAAAGTACAGTCTAAGAATAAATATTCCCTTGTGAATTTGTACAATTTTCAATAAAAGTGCAACCATCCCTTATATTAGTACCGTTACTATCGTAACTAATAAGCAGAAAATTTACGCGGGAAAAAAGAACACGTGCTTACTGACCTTGAAAGTGACCAATCACAAGTAGGCAACATAGCAGCAAACATAATGGACACCCCATAATATCGATTTTTGATCCAATACACAATAATTTGCCGAAAAAAAATGAGACAGCCTGATGCACAAAAACTGATAAGTCCACGTAACTTCACTTCATGGTCACGATAATTTGAACTTTCCAGGAGGGACCGACACTGACAAAATGCTTTTCGAAAAATCGGCGCGAAAACTCACACACGCTAACACGATATCTGGCTATAGATAGAAACAACATACCACCGCGTGTGGTGCAGAACCGAGCCAAACTGAATGTGCTTCCCAGTCGGAACTGGAAACTCCCCCACCAGTCAACCCTCGCGTGCTGGTAAGGGCGCTTCCTTACCGACAACCACATACACATTACCCCCTACTTGATTTTTCATGTGTTTGCACCACACTGCCACTGGCCTCTTCACCTGGCTTATTTCTCCTACACCTGTTCACGGCCGACACAACTTCACACTTCCGGAACCCCCAGTCGGTTGGAAAGCCGGATCCCCACCGGCGACCATCTTCCCCGATATGGTATGCAAATTCTCAATGTTCAGGGAAGAAACTTTGAACACTGAAAACTCCTCCTGGAAGAGTTGTGTTAAAATGTTGCTTCTCTGGGAATTCTGAAGGTGAGGTCTGCTCGTTTTATAAGAATATTAGGTAAACGGGTTTCCGGAGAAGTTATAGGATCTAATAAAAATGGATAAACTATCAAAGTACAAAAAGGGGACTCATGTTGAGGGGAAATTGAGAAACTTTATATATCAGTTAGAAGCCATCAAATTAGCTGAAGCTTAAAAGCTTGAAAGTCTTTCTTACTTTTAACTTACTTTAAGTCGATTGATGTAATTGTAAGTCACTTGCAGTAAATATGAAGTATATCTAGAAGTCCATGAAAATCTTAATATACAAGTCAGAGTCAAAGAAAGCCACTTGAAATTGCATATAAGGGAGGGACCCCCCTCGTAGATCATCAATTTAGATGAGTATGAAACAGTTGAAAAGGCATCGAAAAAATTCAAGTTTGTATTTTTTTATGATTAGGCAAATTTTTATAGAGATTTTAACTACAAAGAAGCTTCATGAATTATAGCTAAATATTCGGGATCTCATTTGTGTTGTAATTTTTAGTGGCAGGGCACTAACATCAAACAATATTTCTGATTATTTTAATATTTTTAATTCTCTTATTCATATCTTAGGAAAAATGCCTAATTTAGCACTTTTTTAACTAAAATATCCGGGTTTTCCATAAAAAGGTATGAAAGGACACGTTATGCATATTATTGAACAATTTCTTTAATTTCCTTGAACAAGTCTTCGTATCATTAAAAGATTTCGCTGCCGCTCCATAGCCTCCTATACAAGGTCCCCCAGAAGGGCCTCCAAAGCTTCTCACAAGGGCCGCTCAACTGAAATCACAATAGCAAACAGTCAATCACAATGATGGACCAGCCTCTTTTGTGAAAGCTGATGGCTTCCGTGAACAATCAAATCACAAATAATGCAAATGAATTTTTTCAAATCTTCGAAAATGGATTGGAGTTTGCCAACAATGAATTTAAAATTGCAGTAAATGCATCTTCTTTGGAATAAAATTGATCCCTCTAATAAACAAAAACAGTAATCAATGTGCTGAATTAATGAGAAGAAGTTGAAGAAAATGTTAACATATATCATTAAACGCTCAAAAAATTTATAAGCAGTAGGGTGGTCCAAAAATGCATTAGAAAATTTTTCTTCGTTTTTTTAAGCAAACGCCAGGTTTGTTCGAATCCACAAAGAATGAATAAATTTTTTTTGTTTCGAAAAAAAAAATATTTCGAGGTGGCGAAAGCCCCATGAAGTTTAACACGTATTTCCCGTAAGAAAAAAGACCTTTTTTACATTTTATTCAGAATTCTCAATAGTAGGTGAATTGAGTTCGAAATAATTGTTTAAACAATTCGTTAATAATTATAACAATCTTCTCTTAGAATAATGCTACAAAGTTGCGGTTTTTTCCTGAAATTATCAACATTTTGTCCACTTTTTACTCAAAGTGAGTCATTATTTGATTTTATGTAGCAAAACTAATTATTTAAACAAATTCAAATGTTTATGACTATGTTCTTCTAGATTAATCAAATTAAATTAATTAAAATTAAATTAAATTATCAAATATAAAACAATCTAATTTAACCAACAATTAAATCGATTCAATCTAATTCAATCTAATTGAATTTCATTCAAATTCCATTCAGTGCAAAGTTAAACATTTCAGAAAACCCCACAGTTTTCTAAAACTTGTCTAAGAGAAAATGGATATAAACAATAATAAATTCTTTAAATAAACATGTTTGTTAACTCAAATAATTTATTCCATTTATTATATTGAATATCAACTCACTTCAAGTGAAAAGTGGGCAAAAAGTTAAAAATTTCAGAAAAAATCGCAAGTTTCTATCATTAGGCAAAGAAAACATTTAGCAATGATAATAAATTGTTTAAACAAATACTTTTTCCAACTTAAATAGATAATCACTTACTTTAGGTGGAAAAAGGACAAAGGTGAAAATTTCAGGAAAAACCGAAACTTTGTAGCAACATTCTGTGAGAATATTGTTATAATAAATAACAAATTGTTTAAACAATTATATTTGTCAGCTCCATTTGATTATTACCTCGATCCATTTGAAATGTTGAAAATAAGTTGTGAAATTTCGGAAAAACCTTGACTTTCTCGCCCTCTTCTAAGAGAAAGTTGCTATAAACGATAATAAATTATTTAGACAATTAAGAGAAACATTTAATTATCAGCCTAAAGTAGTATTTCATGTATTTGAAACAATCCGTGTTAAAAAACTGCAAAAAAATCATAATTAGCACCAAAAACATGAAAATCCCATTTTTTCACTTATGGAGATTTTTTGGGACCCCATGAAACGGACTTACGGGGGTGATATTTGAAATGTAATATTTTATTCGTATTCTGTGACTAATTGTAAGGGGAAATAGTGAATTTCGAACTCGATCCACCTAATATTGAGAATTCTGAATAAAATCTACAAAAACGTCTTTTTTTCTTATGGTAAATACGTGTTAATCTTCATGGGGCTTGCGCCACCTCTAAATATCATTATTTAAAAAAAAAAAAGCATTTATTTTTCTGTGGATTCGAACCAATGTCCGGGCGTTTTACATAAGAATTCGAAAAAAAAAATTTTGGATCATCCCAATGAGCAGTAATATATTTATTCGGAGAAATAGAGCGCGCGAAATGTTTGATTAGGAAATACACAATTTAGCCATTATTCAACCTAAACCCGTAATAAACAACGCTATGAGACAATCCAAGGAAAGTTTTCGTTCATAACAAATATTTCTAAAAATTGAAATATTTTCAAATACTGAATAGAGCGGAGTGAAAATGATCAAAATAGTCGAATCAGTTGAGCTAAGCGAAAAAAAATTTGTGGGTTGACATCCCGAAAAAGTAATATATTCTGCTTAATTGAGAAATACTGTAAAATGAGCAATAAACATTTTTTTTTATTTTGAGTCCTATGCACACATTTTGGTAAAAGTTGAATATGTCGAACCTGAGATTCGTCCAGCTTGAAATGAAGAAGCTTATTAAGCTTATTTTCTTTTTTTGACAAAAATTGTTCAGTTATGTTTCAAGCGTTCAAAAAGTGTCCATTTCACTTTTTTTGAGTGATAGTTTGCTAAGACTAGAAGAGATTGTTCGAAGAACAAAATAATAGCATTTTTCTTTGATTCAAGATGGAGAAACCGCAGGTTCGGCATATCTAACTCCTTTCAAGATGTTTGTGGAAGACTCAAACGAAGAACATGTTTTTTTTTACATTTTCGAAAATCTCTGGATTAAAAAAAATTTGTTTGTTATTACTCACAAGCAAAAACTGTGCATAGGAGAAATTCACCATCATTTTTGAAGCAGTGGAGAATTTAGCAGGGATTTTAAGGAATTCGAATTTTCAAATCAAAAAAGAAAACAGAGGATATTACCCGATTATGGAATTGTTTTTTTACTGCTTCTGAATGTCGATCCACAAATTTATTTTACTCAGCTCGAACGATTCGAATATTTGGAATGATTGATTGGTAATTTCCACCTAATAAAAGGTACTTTGCTTTTAGAAATTGTTGAAAAGTTCATTTGTTTATAATGAGAGTCCCGGAAAATACTAAAAGTTCGTTTATTCTGGTTTAATTAAACTAGGAATCACGCTTGTGGAGATTATCGATACTTTTTCTGCAAAATTTTGTGAAGAAAAATAACTGAAATAATCATTTGTTCATTGCACTTATGTCATTGACAAGTATGGTTCAATATTAGTTCCTTTTCACTAGAAACAATTCAATCTGTATCGACCAATCATTTTCCGTGAAAGACTGGAAAAAAGTGGAAGGCTTAACTTGTTGTGATTTTGGAATATGCCGCTGCTACTCTATTTGTTAGCGCAACTATTTTTATTGTAGTGTTACTAATCAGTTGGCAAAATTACAATGCGTGCAGTAGAGCTAACCAGCAGAGTCGTTGTGCCGACCGGTAATGTACCAGCGGAACATTTAACTAACCCAACCCCATCTCGTTCAGTGTTTGGAACCAAACAAATTGCCGGCATTTTTCATTTGTTTATAAATAGGTCTATTTCTCATATCTCGTTGACAATCTCACAATGGCAACAGAAAAAAATACGAACCTATTGGTTTTTAAGGATCATAAAGAAAGAATCTCAGTTCATACGGAGTAATTTGAAAGTCCCCCTATTTGAAATAAAAACACTCTTATTTATTGAAGGAAATTGAACAAAGTTGAAGTCACTGAATCTTACCTGAATCATTTGAGCGATAAATATGGCTGAATCAAATTCAAGTCAGTTGTAATCATCTGCAGTAGCATGGACTCATCTAAACTAACTTGCAGCCGTCCAAGACTAATAGTTGTTGTTTAAAGTAACATTTATTGATCTAAAAATGTTACAATGAGTCACTTTCATCCATCCAAAGTCACTTTAGGGGTAAATTTATACAACAGCCTTTCCGTCCACCCTCCAAAACGAGCTCCAAAACAAGTGCGAGCCGTCGTAGGGCGCCCAGAAGGAGTTATAACCTCGTATGCTTTAAAGTAGTTTCTTTTTTTATCTTCCAACGTACAATCCACGACTCTCAAGCAGAGCGCATGCCGCTATGCACTGCTATATCACGCAATACCGTTAGAGTCTCAGTGCGAGTGTGAGGAGCGAAGGACGGAGGGGAAGAGAGCAAGCGTGGGAGAGCGAGAGGAGAGAGAGACCAAACAAAGAGAAGTGGAAGGAGCAAAGGAGAGATAGAGAGGGGAAAGCTTAACCTAAGGCTGCCTACCCTTACCGCCTTACCCCTACCCTTACCGCCTTACCCCTACCCTTACCCCTAACCACAAGTTATGTGAGTTTACTCTGTGCCATGAGAAGTTATCACTTCCGAAATATCTATCCAAGAAGAAAACAAATTTTCAATAAAATATTTGAATTTTTAACTCAAGAGATAAATGATCAATCCAACAAATGTGTATAAAAGGAAGTTGTTCAATCAACCAACTAGTTGCATTTGCGGCCAACAAAACTGGTAAATTTTTGACAAAATGAGATCAATTTATAGCCAAAGATGGTATAAGTAAATTTATAGTAAAAAGTATTTTGTTCAACAAAAAAATGAAGTATCAAAAAATTATTTAGATTTGCAAACGAAGGGATGTATTTTCAATCAAAAAATACGAATCCGCGTCGAAATCATCAATACAAAAATAATATTTTCACACGAAAAAGTGTCCTTCTTCGCCATATTAGTTGAGTTCGCCACAGAAGAGCTGAATTTTTACCCAAGAGAGTTTTTTAGTCAGGAAGAGAAAAGTTTTATCCAAAGTGTTGAGTGATGAAGCCTTGAACATGAGTTGTCTACAAATAATTTGTTTTCTGATCCAAAAATTCAATTTTCAACCAAAAAGATGACGGTTCAGCAGCATTCCTAGATTGTCAACTCAAGTCAACTCTAAGTCAATTAAACATAAAATGATTGAATTTTCATTCAAAAGAATAAATTCATAACGAAAAAATTGTTGAAGTAATATTCAAAATAATTAGACGATTTGTAAGTAGGTCCAAAATAAAAAAGTATTTGTATTGAAAACCGTTATATTATTCAATGTCAATTACATAATAAATTTCATTAGATGAACAACTCATGTGAACAAAATATGTATTTCAATTCAAATTCATTCACGCAAGTGTACTAACAACGACCTTTTAGAAGAACGCATACGCTATCCTGTTATAGTCTCAGTGTGAGTTTGAGGAGCCAAGAATGGAGAGAAAGTAAGCAAAAACGGGGTGGGAGGGGGTTGGCAAGTGGACGAGAAGTGGAAGAAACGAAGGAGAGATAGAGAAAGGAAAGCCTCCTCCCAAGCCTTCTAGGCGAGAGGGAAATAAGTTGAAGAAGCAAAGGAGTAATAGAGAGGGAAAAGCATCACCGGCCATGAAAAGTTATCACTAAAAACATTAATTTGTATGTCACCCGAACTCATTAAAGGCCTGTTTTAGTTGCAAGAAGTGACCTCGATTCATAAGGAGTCTTTTTCTGTTGCATTTTGATAACTTGGAAACTCTAGAATATTTTTCAAAAAAATCATAAAAAAATGTAAGAAGACAAATGATAAGCAATGAGCATCCTTCTACTATGAATAGATACCTATTTAAACTGCATTACGTTTGCTTCGAGCAGTGAGATCATGTACTGAATGCACCAGCCAAAGATATTTCTGGAGAGCATTTCAAGTTTCTTCTCAGAAACTTGACGCATCAACGAATCTATCGAAAATATTCAGGTCACCTGCTGAGCTGCTATCAATACATTTTTATTGATAGAAATATTGAAGAAGCTAATACGAAAATACAACTGCTCTTTCAAAAGATTTATATTATTCAATCATTTATAAATCCAATATTAAGTTCACTACTTTTTATTTCCTCTCTATTTTCTTCGTTACTTCATACAAATGACAATATTTTTGTATGTGGAAAATTTCTCTCATTTTTATGTTCTCAGTTCATATAAAGCAAAAAAACTTGCCTCTTTTTTTGCATTTTCCATAATTGCAGCGGAAGGAGTGCACGAAAGAGGAATTAAGTAATGGAATCCGCTCAAAGTAAGAAGCTTTGATCCTTTGATCATTCCAGCACGAGCGCAATATTGAGGAAATACGTGAGAAACTTTTTCGTTTCTCGCACGATTCCTGTAAAAACATGAGTGCTTGAATCTAGAGAATTAAGTCACCTGAATTATGTTTAATTCTACCCCCTTTCCTATAAGACTACCTTGTTAAGCGATTTAGTTGCGGACTACTTTTTCACGCTCAAAGGTATAAAAAAAATACTTGTATGGGTTCGTATGCGTAAAATTCTTGCATGAGTATGCTATATGTACGTAATGAATATGACGTGGTTTTAATTCAGGCAGGCGTCGAAATAGCGAACCAGTTGGCTTTGACTTTGACATGCAATTAAAAGTTCATTTTCCGCTTGGTAGACATTTTTCGAATTCAGGGCTCCTTGAAACGATTACCAGTCGTGTTAACGTAGCCAATACGGTACAAGGCTCGTGTAGCGTTACAATTTTAGAAATTTCGTCACACGTATAACATTTACAGCATAAAAGCCAGACACTTAACCCTTTGCGCGATTTTACTCGGGTAATACTTTCTACCATCATTACAGAAAAAAATTGGTGAAGAATCATTTCTACGACTTCATGAGTTTGATGATTGTTTTCACAAGAATGGCTGCTAAATAATCTTTTGTCTCCAAGAGCACCGATGATAAGAACAATTATTTTAACCGAATATCCTTGATGATATCACTGAAGGTGATTTCTGGGATGTTCATGACTCTCCTTTCTTTTGATTTCCTTACCTTTGATATTGAAGTCAGCCGGGGCCGAGAATCCGATTACGAACATTGTTCGATCACGTTTGTCAAGGAGCACGATGTCGGGCCTTGTGTGTTGGATAGAGGCTATTGTCGAGAAATCGTCTTGATTTTCCAGAACTTTTGACGAATATTGGAGTTCAAAACCTTTGAATTTGGATAATAGGGAAGTGGAGGGTAAGTTGACAAGTTGGTGATTTGTAAAAAAATGCAAAATTCAATCGATTTTTCCAAACATACTTACAAGTTTATGTGGGAAATTTGTTGTGGTAACTTTTGATCATCCTTAATTGATTCCATAGCAATTGAATTTGATCCATGGAAACTCATATTTCACATCAACTACACTCAATTAGTGCTTTTATAACATATGATCTTGCTCACGATTGGGAAAAAAATTTGTGCCAAATAAATTAGCTTCTCAAGTGAAAAGTATCCAATTGATGAAAAGTTCGTGGCCACGTGATCCCTCGCAGACGTTGAATTGCATGCGATTTTGTGGAAAACAGTCCAAATCGCATATCAGGTTATCTGCTAATTTGAGTTGCTTATTATCGCTATGTTTCAGCTCTATTATTTCCTGGAATTGGAATTATTTATAACGACCGAAGAATGCAATTTGGATGCAAATTATGTTTCTGAATCATTTATCATTATATTATAATGATAAAGACACTAATAATGATTGAAAATAATAATAAATTTTAACATGAATATTTAATGAATGTTTGAAGAATAATTAAACACTAATAATGATGCTCCAAGTCATCTAACGTGCATGTGACTCGCCGCGATTGCGGTAGTACATTAAAATAGCTGACATTACCCTATTTTATATGTATTTTGTATCAAGAAATCTTCTTCTAATTACAAATAGAAATTCTTATTTGAAGCAGGTTTTCATCATTTTCCCTATGGGACTCAATGACTTTTTTTCTTGTAATTAATTCGAAATAGAATGATTCTGGAGGTAAATTTTTCAAAATTTGTAATTTCATTCTTGATAGTTTCAAATTCTAACTCCTCACTTCTAAGATATCAGAAGTTTTTAATAATTTATTTATTCTCCATTCATAATAAACATTTATTTTCATTTCATTAAAAACTTCATGTTCTATAAAATTGTCAATTTTACCAATGCAATTGATCTTTCATATTTCTTTAATTGGAATAATATACTCTAATAGGTTTTGTATTATTTTTTATAAAGAAGTACTTTGATACGGTTTTTTCTCGCGATATTTCACTGAAATTCACGAGCATAGTTTTCATGGCTACGTCAACCAGTAAAAATCTATAAAATAAGCAGTATTTCAAGTTAGGATGGACAGAAAAACATGGAACTTCCGGGAATTTTATTTTTTTCTTGCATAACGTTTATTCAACTTCAAATATTTCTTTGTTTTTGCGTCTCTATACCTACATATCACTTCAAACGAAAATCAAACTAAAGCCTACTTATGTTGGAAAGAAAAGTAAATTTTCTGTATGGTTCCAAAGGATTGCAATTGTATTCTGTAGAGCAACCAAAGAAAAAAATTCCAAAATAGTTTCTTTTACAAAGGTAAAAATAAAATTTTATTCAAAAAAGTAAAATAAAGTAAAAATGTCTGATTGAATCCAAAGAAATTCCATGAATATAGAATCATAATTGATCAGAAAATAGGAATGTAATAATTCTGCGTAAAAATCTTTCGATAAAATTATTTTGCAATTGACTTTTATTTATCATAGGTAGTAAGTTTAACTTCAGTAAAGTGAGTATTCGACTATCCATGGCAATTAGTTTCAAAAAGCTGAATTTATGATGTTCCAAGAAAGAGCAACAATATTCCAATATGGAGTTACGAAGCTGGGTTCAATTAATTTCCCATTATTGAATATTGTGTCAACATTCCATTTTCACAATTAAAAACACAGTTCAGTTATGCTTGTAAAAAATAATTGATCAAACTGGAATATTAATCACTACACTCTCCTTTCAGAAAAATTAATTTGGAAGTGACGATGTTCAATTAGTACATTTAACTTTATAAACGCGTTTCTCTTTCTCTTGTAAAACACACAGTACAAGTGAACGATTTTCATATTTCCAATTTCCCCATGTAGATGGATTTATATGGAAAAATAACGTTGGGCACACATGAGACCTGACGTTTCATTCAGTCTGAAAACTCATATTTGACGAGGTACCAGATATTGATTCTTAAATTTCAATATGTGGACGACTCGAGGATCAAAACCAAAAACTTAATAACAGTTTCTCAATACGCTGACCTTCGTTGAGGAAAAACGAATAATATTTGGTTTTTATCCACCTTTTCATTTTTATCTAAATTTATTGGTCAAGCTATAGAAGTATTTTATTAGAATTCAGTCAAACTAAAAGTAAGAATGAAAATAAGAAGATAAGATATTTTAAGATAGATTTGAATGTTCCAAAAAGGTGCGATTTCAAAAATCAAATATAAATAAATTCAGTATCAGAGGAAAAAATCAGTAAATGTTTGCAATAATTTATCAGTTGACTGCTTCACTAAAATGATTCTGTGATATAGTCAAAAACTGCCAGTAAACTATTTCAACGGTGAGGAAAAATCAACTGATTTCTCAGGGTTTTTGAATCTAATATTTGAAGAACATATCGGATTTTACTCTATACTGGCCTAAATTCTTTATGGCTTCATATTTTCAAAAATTTTCAAACAATGAAAATGAATTTTTCGTGAAAAATTTGGAGTTTAGAAGAAATAAGGCCGATATACAACTGGGGAAAAAGGAACTTTTTTGGGACAAAAATCAGCAGACTACTCAATTTTTAACGTATCATAGCTTTTTTTTTTAATTCTGATGCAGAATTGTAATTTTTGTAGAAGTGCACGTTTTTTGAATTTGTCATTTAATCATTTGTTATTTAATTTAGAATTTGCAGTTGGTTACATTTGCGATATTAACTTAGCCCCATTCATCGATATTTCTCCACAAGGGTGTAGAATCAGTAAAGCAACTTTTTCTGAATAAACATGTAACTTGTAGATAAATATCCTGTATTTTATTAATTGTTATAAACAAATTAATGGACATAACTGTTAACTGTTGCATTTTCAGATTTCGAATGCATTACTCACATAGATTTTGTTATCAAAACGTGAAAGATCAATTTTTAATTGTGAACAAGCACGTAATAACAATTATAGATAGTAGTTTAAAAATTTTCATGTACAAATTCACTTATTTGGCATACCTGCGTGCTTCGAAAATTTTTCATTTCTGTGTAATCACTTATTTTCATCTGAATAATAAGAATATTACAAACTAGAGTTCCATGAAACAACATTCGTCATTGTTCTTAACAATTTTCATAAACAAATTCACTTATTTGTCATCTCTATGCATCGAAAACTTTTCTTCTCTATGGAATCATTTATTTTCACGTAAAGAAAAAGAATGATACACATCAGAATTCCATGAAACATTTGTCATTGATATAAACAATTTCCATAAACAAATTCACTAATTTGGCATTTATATGCTAGTCCAGTCTATTAGGATTTTATTATTGCAATTCATTGGGTAAGAAAAATTGTTTTCGCCATCTTGAGGGTACCATATAGGAAGCTTGAATCCGAGTTTTCGACCATCAACCCTTTGCAGGTTGTCCGCCATCTTGAATCAAGAGGTGATTTCTTGTATCGCGTATAACAGTCGTTTTTTTAATTTATTCAAGAAAATATGAAATTCCATTTTTCATGAGAAAAATAAGATCTACAAATTAGTATATTTAATGTTTTCTTGTATTTGGCCTATTTGTTGCTTAAAAATCGATTATACAAATAAAACGAGGGTTGAAAATTTTTTCAGATCAAATATCTTTTTTGATTTTGATGCTATCGCAAAACACGATTGTCTACAACTTTTGGTGGAAAATTTTTTTTCTAAACGCAATTGTTTACTTATCGTAGCGCCTGGAAGTTGTGCGGTAGTTGGTAATATTGGATTGCGAGCGCTGTGTCGTACTAAATTATTTTAAGTTTCGTTGATGGAATGAAGCTCAACATTTTTTCTCTTTCTTTTTTATTTTTTTCAATTGAATATAGTTTTGACCCTTTTTATGTGCATGATTTATACAATAAATTATTACTCAATTTAACTACATATTCGGCATAACTTACACCATTTACATCTCACAATTTGAATAACCGTTTAAAATTATATTGGGAAATAGTAAATAATTGAAATGCCATTGGCTCTCGAGTCATAAAAGAATTGAAATCATTTTGTCATTGAATCAGACGTTTTGGCCTCTGTTATGGGCCCTCATCGGTGATTTATTTCTGAAATTTAGGTACCAAAAATGTTTGGATTGTAGAAATATATAATTTTATAGTGAAAATAGTTTTTTGTATGTATAAATAAGGACAAAAAATGCTAAAAGTCTTTAGTGATTAAAAAAAAATAAATGAAAATTTTTTTGATAACATTCATAACTTTCGAAATGTTATCAAAAATTTGTTATTTATTTTTTTTATCACCAAAGAGTTTCAACATTTTTGTCCTAATTTATACGTACAAAAAACTATTTTCCCTAGAAAATTATATATTTCCACGAACCAAACATTTTTTGTACCTAAATTTCAGAAATAAATCACTGATGAGGGCCAAGAGCCGAGGCCAAAACGTCTGATTGAATGACAAATTGATTTTAATTCTTAAAAAGAGAAAAATTCAAAATAAAAAAAATAAGAGATAATTGCAATATAAATCATGCACAAAAAAAAGTAAAAATTAAATATAATTGAAAAAAAGAAAGAGGAAAAATATTGAGCTCCATTCCATCAACGAAACTTGGAATATTTTAGTACGGCACAGCGCTCGCAATCCAGCACTACCAACTACCAAAAAAGATATTTGATCTAAAAAAATTTGCAACCCTCCTTTTATTTGTATAATCGATTTTTAAGTAACAAATAAGCAAAATACGAGAAAATGCCAAATATATTAATTTGTAGATCCTGTTTTTTTCACGAAAAATGGAATTTTTCTATTTCTATTTTCTTGATGAAATAAAAAAAACGACTGTTATACGCGATACAAGAAATCACCTCTTAATTCAAGATGGCAGACAACCTGCAAAGGGTTGATGGTCGAAAACTTGGATTTAAGCTTTCTATACGGTACCCTTAAGATGGCAAAAAAAAATTTTTTACCCAATGAAAATTTGTCTTTTATGCGGAATCATTTCTCTTCATCAAAAAGAAATTATTTTGTTTTTGAAACGGAAACAAATGACAGAAAGATTCAAGAGAAAACAAAGTACAGTCAGTTCCACGTTTATTGATTTGTTCTAAAAAGGTATAGACCATACATTGGTAAAATTATTGAAGTAAAAAATATTCAAAATTTCCGAAATTACCATTTCCAGTTACGAATTACCAATTACCAATTTCCAAAATTATTATCATAAATATATTGATGAGTGCCACACAAAAAAACTTCTTTCATGGTTGCAATTTTGACGTTTGGTAGAGAAGCTGGAATATTGCCATGAAATACGTTTTTACATCAATATAGCCAACTGCAGTGACACAAAAATAAGTGAATTTGATTGAATGATTTTTTTATAAGAATGATAACTGTTATTGGATGATAGTCAGTTGTGCACAAATTCAATTCTCTAGATGAAAGGAAATGATTCCGCATAAAAGTTAAATTTGCAATGCATATAAATTCCAAATAAGTGAATCTGTTTATTCAAATTGTTTATACCAATGACAAATATGTTTCATGGAACTCTAATGTGTATCAATCTTGTTCATTACGTAAAAATAAATGATTACACAGAAAAGAAAAGTTTTCGATGCACAGATATGCCAAATAAGTGATTTTGTTTACATAAATTGTTTATAAAAATGACGAATGTTGTTTCTTGGAGCTCTAATATGTAATATTCTTGTTCTTCAGATGAAAATAAATGATTCCACAGAAAAGAAAAATTTCTGATACACAGATATGCCAAATAAGTGAAATGTTTTTGAAAATTGTTTATAACAATGAGGAATGTTGCTTCGTGGAACTCTAATCTGTAATATTCTTGTTCTTCAGATAAACATGAATGATTACACAGAAAAGAAAAGTTTCCGATGGACAGATATGCCAAATAAGTGAATTTGTTTATAAAAATTGTTTAAGCTACTAACTATAATTGTTATTTGGTACTTGTTAGTAATTACAAATTGATTCTTCACATTTTCATAACAAAATCTATGCAAGTATTACATTCAAAATCCGAAAATGCAACAGGTAACAGCTATGTCCATTAATTTGTTTCAATTAACGAAATACAGGATATTCATCTACAAGTTACATTTTTATTCAAAAATGTAACTTTATCAATTCTTCACCTTTGTGAAGAAATACCGATGAATGGGGCTAAGTAAATATCGGTAATATAACCAATTGCCATTTTAAGTTAGATAACAAATGAATAATAAAAGAATGTAAATAACAAACCCGTGCAGAAATTACCCAATTTGGTCCAGACTTCAGATGTGGCCCCGATCGGGTTCACCATATGTGCCTGTAGCATGGCTATTCCCAGGGTTCGGCTCGGAACCACATCGGGGCGATCCCGCCTTTTATTAATAGCAGCGTCATCTTTTTTCTAATATATTATTAAAACCGGAAGTTCTTTCCCATCCGCATTTCGTACGGTTTCGTTATGCTGAATAATATTGGTTTTTCAAATTTTTATAATCTTTATTGTAATTACTTGAATTTATCATTAAAAACCTAATTCGTCGGGACGGCCAGAAAATTATAATATTGTTTTTTATATGTGATTTATTATATAAAGTCATTTTTTAGATGTTACACTTTCGAAAAACCTTGGAAAGGTGGTTGGATGCGACTGAAGTAAGGCTCCCTCACATTACTTGAGTGAAAATAATAAGAGTTTTACGTACTGACTTATTTTGAGGTTATGTTATGTTATGTTATGTAACCAAACATTTAAACCTACCGGGGACGTGTACAAATTACGTAAGGGCTATTTTTTGGATTTTAAATCCCCTCCCCTTTCGTAAGGCTTTTTGTATGGTAAGTATATGTAACTGAACATAGGCGTAAGATTTTGTTGACCCCCTCCCCCCTCAAACGCCTTACGTAATTTGCACACGTCTCCACCCGACCCCTTTCCAAGTTTAAGACAGCCCTTGAAAACGAAAAGATATTGAAATAAAAAACATAATTATCTCGCTTACCCCGACTGGTTCATGTTTTCTATTATTAATTAGAGGTATTATAATATAAATTGAAAATGACATAAGGAAATTCGAAAAGCCGTGTTTCTGCAACATTACCGAATTAATTCACAATGTGAAGAGATGAAGACAACAAACGAAATGCGTTAAAGTAATTCAAATAATTTTTTTAATTATAATTAAAATATTTACATTTGATTGATACATGAAAAATTCAATTATCAAGTTGGTATTGTTATCTTTTGTATATGTTCATGTTTAAATTCACCGCGCTTATCTCGAATGTCTCCAATTGAATCAGTCAACTGTTTTGCAGGAAGGACAACTTGAGAAAGAGAACACGTAGTAAAGCCACGTGGAGCGATTTGGAAGATTTGCGTTTATTTACTTTAGGTAATTATGAAATTTATTTCCTTCAGAATAACCAGATTATCGAAAATTAGTTTCAAAGAAACACCGAGTTGACGAAGTGGTAAAAATAGAAGTGAAGTGCTCGTGAACGGATTACAATCCCTCCTTCAGTCCTTAAGATTTAATTAAGATTGCAATCGAAACATCTTGAACGGATTTTTGTCTTGATTCTTGTCGTTAATAACTCTACAGTGTTATACAAATGTTTTATCCTGTCGTGTTGTTTTATCATGAAAAGAGTTGAGAGGATTTTCATCGATAACATAAGTGTATTGAAAAAGAATACAGCTGCTTTAACATTTTCAGAACCATAACCTCACTTTCCAAGTTTTCATATAATGTGGCTAGGAGAATAAAATTAGAGAGGGATCTGCTAGGGCCCAAAGCGGGTCATCCTTATGGACGTGCCAGTCTGGCCCCGATCGGGTTGGGCGTTTCATTTCGGATCTGGCGCTAGCAGGATTGCCCGACTGGGGTCATATTCTGCAAGATGTGGGCCCGGCCGGCACCACACTGAAATTTCTGCACGGGAATGAATGATAACGTCTTCCTATATATTAGTTTAGAACGTCTGAAAAATTAGCTGATTTTCCTTCTCCGTCAAAATCGTTTACTGTATCGTTTTCGTATAGCTAAATGAATGTACCATTATACTAGAATTAAAAAGTTGTAAAAATATTCCAATGTTAAAATTTATCGGAAGAAAAGTCAGGAAATTCATGTTAAATTACTGAATAAGTGAACAATCATTCGAGATAACTTATTATTATTTAAAGATCCCTACTGATCTGACTCAATGATATTTCAATTTTTTCTTTCCATTCAATTCAATTGAATTCTGAGAGTATGAAGTTTTTTTTATTCTTAACCATTTATATGCCACAGCAGTAAGAATAAACATTTTCTTATAAACAAGGAATGAAATATGAAGACCAAGAGTATAAGGATTTGCAAACCGCTTCTCAGTGGATACGGTCTCTAACGCGGAAAAGTATAATGTGTCTTTATACGATTCCTATTGTACTTTACAGCTAACAAAATCATGCATGGCAAACCAAGAGGAACGGCGTTCCTGCTTTATGAACATCTGCGAGTGTGGCTTGGGTGTTCAACAACGACGTACTAGCGGACAGTATAAAAAAGCCATAGTCAGTAATAAAACAACTTAAGTATGTTATGCACTCATAAAGTTAACGGACTCCAGTTTCATGAAGTTTTATTCAGTTTTCAAAATCGCTGTTTTTTAAATTATTAGCAAAAATATGCATTCCTTTAGTTTTCTGTTTGTATTTTTGAATATATCAGTAAATTAAGATTGTGATAAGGTAAATAAAACTGTCACAGCACAGCTGACATGGCTAAAAATTTTCCAAGTGTACTTAGCTCAAAAAATCAAAAACTCGATCAGGCTTAAATTGTTAATGGATAATTAAGGTCCTATTGCTTGGCACTTTGTACAAACTCTTTTTTTCGTCCCGAGAAATATTTGCAAAAATCGAAGATATATTTTCAATGTGATTTGAATAAATTAACATGTATGTACTCATATTCCATATTTATTATGGAATAATAAATAATAATATTAATAATAATTTTATTTTTTACTCTATTGAGAACTGCATTTTTTCCATTGATGAAAAAATCTGATAATTTCACAAGGGACTACCTTTGAATCAGGGATATAACATACTTTCCTGTTGGATTTACAGAATTTTCGACACCAAACATCACTTATCATAATTTCGATACTTTAAATTTAAAATTTTAAAGAATTTACAATTGTTTCATCTTGTCTTCTATCAAACCTATACACTGGATTTTTCCTCATTTTTATCCATTTGCGGTTTTCCAGTTCTGCAAATTATATAATTTAAACATTAACGGGAAGATGTAATGAGGGTTGCACTATGGTGGATTTAAAACTTCGTTGACACTAGTTCTAAAAACAATTTAAAAAAAAGTATTGTGCATCACATGAATTCCTCCTGAATGTTGGCACCAACAATAAAAGTCTCCAGCACTCTAATTAATGAATTTTTTTTTTCAAATACAAAATCATAATTTAATTTTATCACATACTTGCAGTATTCAATAAATAATGTTTCATTCCTCTATTCTATGCATGAAAAGTGAATCATCCGCAGCATAGTATTAAACGTTTTTTCGGAAAATTGGACATTTTTCCACAACTGAAAACATCTGGGTATTTGAAGTTTTAGTAAACTTTGTTTATTTCGATTTTTTCATAGTCCAGAACAATGGCAGTCATCGCCCTCCAGCGTGGTCGCGCTGAACTACTTTGACGAACCTCATTGCTGGCTGTAAGTCCTTCACGAGAAATACCGACTGAGGGAACTGAATTCTACACCTTGTTTAGGTAAAAAAAGGTGAACAGAAGATGAAGAAGGCTTACCGACACGAACCTTGATATCATAATCTGACATCCTATTATAAAATACGCTAGGTGGTTCTTCACACGTTCGATGAAATTTCAAGGATAATAAACAAAACGAAATATAAATATTTTTGACTAGATTGATATTAAATCATACATTTTTTAGTATTGCTTTTAATGTTTTTATTTGATTTTCATGAATTTCAGCATTTTTGAATACATATAATAATGTATTCAATAAATCAAGGTATAAAGTTTTTCTCGAGTAAAAAAAGGTATTTAGAAAATTGTTCACTGTTTTTATTCTGAACTACTAGAAAATCAATATTTTTTCAATGCATCTGCTTACAATGTTTCCTTAATAATTATTGGCAAATAGTCCAGTATATTTAGATTTTATTATTACAATTCATTGGATAAGAAAATTTTTTTTTCCATCTTTGGGGTACCATATAGGAAGCTTAAATCCAAGTTTTCGACCATCAACCCTTTGCAGGTTGTCCGCCATCTTGAACTGAGGGGTAATTTCTTCTATCCCGTATAACAGACATATTTTTAATTTAATCAAGGAAACACATTTTACCATTTTTCATGAAAAAGAAGAGTTCTACAAATTAGTATATTTGATGTTTTCTCGTATTTTGCTAATTTGTTGTTTAAAAATTGATTATAAGAATAAAAAGAGGGTTGAACATTTTTTCAGATCGAATATCTTTTTTTATTTTGGCGCTATCGCAAAACTTTTAGGGGAAAAGTTGTAACTCACACAATCCCCTACAATTTTTGTTTAGAAACTTTTTTTGTTAGAGCAATTTTTTACTTACCGTAGCGTCTGAAAGTTGCACCCACCGTCACTCGGTAGTTGGTAGTGCTGGATTGCGAGCGCTGTGCTGCACTTAATTATTCTAAGTTTCGTTGATGAAATAGAGCTCAATTTTTTTTTTCTTTTTTATTTTTTTCAATCAAATATAATTTTGACTATTTTTTTGCGTGCATGATTCACATTGTAATTATTTTTTATTTTGAATTTTTCTTGTTTTTAAACTGAACTTTGATTATTTTCTATTGACATTTCAATTATTTTCCATTGTTCAATATACTTTTATACGATTATTCTCATGATTTCTCTTGTTTGTTGGAAGAACAAATGAAAAATTCTCAAAAATGACGAATAAGAACATTCTTATAGGAATTCGATAACAAAACTTATTTATCAGAATGGTGAGATTTATCTTACCAACAAATTTTACTTCGCAGATAGTAAATCCTCACTGATGATCTGAAACAAAAAATTTCGTAAGTGAACCAATTTTAGTAAAATTATAGAATTTTGAAAAGATAAAACATAATAATGACTGACAGAATTGCATGTGGATTTCAGAAAATCATAGTTTTTAGAAATTTTTTTTAGTAAATGAAGATTAATACAAAATGTTTTTTATTCACCTATCTTGTTATTCAAAAAAATGAAGGGCAAAATACTGATGCAACGTTGTAATTTTCAGGTGCAAAAGTTTTTTATTTTTCTTGAAAGATCACTATTCCAAGTAAGGTTAGAACTTCACCTACAAAATAGACGAAAAATTCAAACAATTGGACATTTTTCAGCCGAGTTATTGAATTGTAATGAATAATAACATCTTGCAATGAAGGAAATTCGACTTCCTTGTCGGTATTCTGAAAATTCCCTACGACAGAAAAACTAAAATTCAAGCAAAAAGAAAAAATGCGTGTCTCAACGATGTCGATAGAGATACTTTCAAAAATAACCACGCGAGAAAAATCTTTAAATCGACATGATGCAATCGAAAAGCTAAAGAATTTTGAAAAGTTGTAATTTCCATACTTTAATGAAAATGTGAAACATCTTTACTTTTAAAAGTCTCAGAATTAATTATTTTTTGTTCTCGGAAGTGGAATTGTTGATATTTTCACAATGAATAATTTTTGATATGGATTATTGAAAGATTTTTATCGATCCTTGCATATTATTTTTCATTAATTCATGGAAATGAAGTTTCACGCACTGGACATGGAAAAATTGTTGACAGGGTTTATAAAAATTTGAATTTACGTACATGAAAAGATAAATATTTGAGCAAGAAAGATTGTTGTATATTGATATGGTCTCGTCTTCTTGAAGAAAGATTCTCCCCTCAAACATCAGTGCTTTATATACATTAATCTTCTAATTTGAAAAATTTAATCTTCAAAATAGGTAAAATTTGGATGAAACTGTAAGAGATTTGAATTTTAAATAAAATTATCAACCACATATTCTGTTTTATAATAAAATAAAAACTCCGATCGACTACTTTCTTTTCAAATTTCGAGAGTAAAATCTTTCCAGAGGATCTCCAGGTTTTAGTAAAATTTCTCAATCAGATATGCATACTTTTTCAATTGTTTATTGATCCCGAAGACGTAATCCAGAAACCCAAGAAACTAATCATAAAAATTATATAAAGAGTTATTTGGATTAGATCAAGGAAAATCCATAAAAAGTAAATAAATTATTGAAACATCATCTAATCCAAATGGCTCTGGACATCATTTGTTAAATGAAATTATCAAATTTCTATTTGGTATCTTTGAAATAAATGAACCCGTTACAGAATTCGTATTGTCTCAAGGTCAAGTTATCAAAAAACTCCAACGAATCAGTTTTTCGACGGGAATTGTGATAATGATTAATTCTGTGTGTTCTAGATAGAACGAGTTCAATTATTATTAAACACAAGTTGGCGAGAAAAATATTCTAAGCTTAGTTTCGGTGTCTAATATAACCTATGTCATCACAGATCAGGGCGACTCAAAAATAAAATATTCTGGAATTCGAAATCGTCACTGCGCGAAGAGCGGCCTACTCAGATTCGAAAACAGTGCAATAAATTTGGAATAAATGGATATGCAGTCTAGCTACCCACGCTTAAATGAAATGTTTGAAAAATTGTTTGCAGAGTTTTCAAAGTCTCTTGAGGCTTTTTTCCACATTTCTAGAGGTTAAGAAAGTCTTTCTTACGTTTTTCGGATTTTTGTAAGTCATTTTCTTAGATATCATAGCTATTTGATTTGCTCGTGTCTTTAGAAAGACATCTTAACACTTGTGTAAATAGGGAAAAAATGTTTCCGGGTACGTGAGGAATTTTCAGCGGCAAATATTTACTTTTATTTTTCGTCACTTATTTGCACAATAGGCGATATTTTTTTGGGAAAATTTTTTTGTCTTTTGAACTTTTTGTGCACAGAAGACATAAAATCTTTGTATTACACATACCCGTAGAATTCATAAAGCTCGTGACAGGTCTTAAAAGTGTTGCTATCCGCATTCTTACGGCAATGCAGAAGAGACATGTGGTTCTTATCGCAGCGCACCTCATACACAGGGTTTATTTTGCTGATTTAATTTTAGATTACTCATTGCTATTGGAATATCGCAACTAGAAGGATCAAGGACCATATACACTGGAAGAAATTACGACATCGTGTAGATCCCGGACAATCGAATTTGTACCAGTACTAAATCTCTTTAGCCGGATACAAATCGCATTTACACTTGGCAGGCCAGAGAATCGGTATCTGAATCCTATATTTAAACTCTACTTTGTCAGCATTCTGCACATTGTAAATATCTTGAATACAATTTGAGGTAAAGAACTAAATGCGAAATTTCTCAAATGTTATCAAGATCTGCATTTAATCAAGTACTGTCATATTTCTCATAAAACTTTTTTGTACGTTCAAAATATGCTGATATAATTCAATTTAGGGGATCCTAAAACTGGATGTTGAATGAGCACTATTTAGATGGCTTCAGTTATTCTCTAGAAAAACATGGATAGAAACTATAACTTTATGCAAACATGTTAAATCAGTATTATTTTCTTATCTTTTGGAAATCATTCTTTATTTGTGGACAGATTGACTTCTTGTAGAAATTAGAGAGATTAATTTTTGTTTCCTGATTTCTACAGTTCATACTACACGGAAAAAATAAGTTGTCAAAACTTTACTTGACTAGTTATCCAATCTAGGATAGGTTATTTTTTCTTTAGGATGACTTTTATTTTTCAATAGAAAGCCGCAAACGTTGTCAAAAAGGTAAAAAGAAGTAATCGAATTTTCGAAAAACAGTCTAGGATCGACAGTTACCTGAAGTCTATTAAGCAGATGATCAACGAGTTGTCGAAGATTTCGTTGACTGCCTTCTAGATATTCGAAATATTCACGAAAAAGAATTAAAAACTGCATGGTGATGCAGCGATGTTAATATCAAGTAGTTAACTTAAGTCTCCAACTTTTTAATGTAAAATGATTTTTCATAATTTGGAACCTGAGTATTAAATTTGAGTGTTTCGAATGTAAAGCTTCAGAATTGAAAACAATGGATATTTCAGCCTTTCATTTGAAACTTTCCTCTATTCATTCTCTCATATTTCAATTTTTACATATATATATTTCAAAAACCTTGCAATTTTTTGAAGCAAATGCGTCTTAAAAAATCTGCCCGCTGCGCGGGCACATTCTCATCGCGCGCTCCACGCGCGGCTCACTCTGCTCGCAAGTTTGAGCGCGGTTACGGCGCGCGCCTTTCGTATCTCGCGCTTCGCACTCGATGGTAATCTAACCTCGAGCTCCGTTATAAATTTACCTCACGCTCCGTTATGAATTTACCTCGCGCTACGCGCTCGGCCTTTGTACCTCCCTACAGTTTTATATAGAGCTTGAGAACTGAAAAGCAAATTGTCGACTACTTTAATTTGATGACTGTGAATTCTCTTTTGTTAAAGCTTCTCCGGCTTTAACGAATACAATCTCATCGCGTGTCTCGTGCTGCGCACTCGATCAAAGTTTGTCCGAAGCGGTAGAGAAATTTTGTTGCCTAATTTTTTTCACATGTTGTGTAGTTTTTCTAGAAATTCTATTTTTAATTTTTTTTACGATTGAAACAAAAACTACGCGTCCAATGGAAAAAATTATAACAAATTTACAGATATTTTCTTGGGGTGAATAACTTTTCTCTATCAATCTCCAGTGTTAGCCCTAGTAAATGGTTCAAAAACTTTATCATTTCTTTTTATAGTTCTCTTTCCTGATTGTAATGAATTAATTTTATGGTTTTTTATAAATGAAGGCAAAACTACTTGTCCTATCAAAAAGTTAATTTTACCAAATTTGCAGACCTTTTTTTGGTGCGCAAGTTTAGTTCATATATATTTTCCCGTAGCTTACATAGTGTGACCAAAAAATGAATCATTCTATTTTTCATTTTACTTTGTGCGACCGAAATTTCAATTTTCTTTTTTTTTGATAAACTCGAAAAGTTGTGAAGATCATCTTGGAGGGTTCCCAAAAAAGAAAATTTTTTGTATCCAACCTTTTTCTCATATCTTGCGTGGTTTGGCTGAAAATTCTCATTTTAGTTTATATTTTCGAATTTTGAAAATGCCAAAAATCTGACAATTTTTTTTTTTCATCAAAATAAATCATTTGTATAAATGATTTCACTTTTTACCTACTACTAGTAGCCGTACTTACGATTTTTGAGTCTTGGAAAAAAAAATCTAAAAAAATTTTCAAATCCTTCCCTCTTCGATTTTTCATCCAAAATAGCTGGTTAACGAACTTGACTTGTCTTTTTGGGCCCTTAAAATAGGTGCAAAAGCACGATCAAATATGATCATTCTTTCGAAAGTTATCGAGTTCACACATTATTACATTCTCATCAAAATGAGAAGGTATTGGTTTTATGTGAAAATTGACTTTCGCGGAATTTATGAAATGTCCACGTTTTGAGACCTGCTGATTCCGAAAATGTAGTTTTTACCTTGGTGTTTGTCTGTCTGTTGTCATTGTCGTCGTCGTCGTCGTCGTCGTCGTCGTCGTCGT
>WSXT02055905.1:0-12804 GCA_011762715.2 Neuroterus valhalla
GATTGATTGATGATTTATTGATGATTGTTTGATGATTTATTGGTTATTGATTGATGATTGATTGATGATTGATTGATGAATAATTGATTGATGATTTATTGATGATTGATTGAGATCATTTGATGATCATTTGATGATTGATTGATGATTGATGATTGATTGCTGATTTTTCGATGGTTGATTTATGATTGATTACCATTTGTTTACAAATCACATATATATTGGAGGGTTCCATGATTCTTCCGCATAAGGATTCCTACTTTATATCTTCTTGATGAAAGAAATCATGAATAAGAAAAGAACAGCCGTAAAGATATGTAGAAGAATAAGAACAATATTTGCACATTGGAAACAAGAAAGATGGTATCACAGGACCATTTTTTACTTGAGAATGTGCAAGATAAACGGAATCCTTATTCTGAAACATAAATCCCAAGAGGTTTGAAGGGGATAAGTTGAATAAAGCAAGCTCTGCATTTTTATGAGTAGATCTTTTTACACTGAATCTCTTTCTCTTGTTATTTCAGGACCTGTAATTGGAGGAGAAATGGTTCGATCAATCGGATTTCCATGGGTTATGCGAATCGTGGGCCTCGCAAATTTAGCGTATTGTCCACTTCTGATTTACGTTGCTATAGAAAGAAGAAAAACACTATCTCAAGGAGAGAAAAAAGATTACGATTCCATTCAGATGCCAGTTTCTAAGTACGAGCGTTTCTACGATTCCGACGACGGCCTATGAATTTCTGAACATCTCAAGAACCCTTTATTTACGCCACTTCCTATCAAGTTATTTATACTTGTGCCGCTTCCGATAAAAACCTTTTTTATGTTGGGCTATATTCTTATTTCTATCGACTGGAAAAAATTAGAAAAACTGTTGATTTGTAATTATAATATATACATTATTTAATAAATAGGTTTGGATGGTTAATGACTCAATTTTTCAGTGAAATCCAGATTCCTTGATTGAAAGGTGCATGGGATTGCAAGAATTGCATATGTATGCATGAGAAATGGGAGGTGGAACTGCAAAAGTTTCCATAAATTACAGAAAATTGAATCAAGAAAACCATTACGACGATATCGCAGGAAATAATGTAAAAAGCAGTAAACTTCACCACCTTCTATTGTCTCTTTCTTATTTTCTCATATTTTACTGACCATCATAAAGAGCCACCTTAAACTGTAGGTCCCCTGAAAAGAGGCCATTATCTTCCCAAGTAAGAGGCTCCATGTTGATGAAACTATGCTTGGTCGTACTAGTCGAATCAGAGCAGACTCGAAAAAGCGTTTACGATTTCCTTACGCAGAGATTCCATGTCGAGGGAAGTGTTGCTTGGTGATCTCTACTTATGCATCTAACTGTCGACTTCAGGAGGATCGCTCCATCGACCCTAGCCTGGCTAGGAATACTGCTGGATGGCATAGTCGTTAAGGCAGACTGCGTTGCAGAAAGGCCGGCGTCTTCTGCTTTGCCATATAGCATGTCCCTCGTCCAGGTAGGGAGGCTGCCAGGTGTTAAAGAGGTGAGGGTTGCCGGGTAGTGTAGAGGTTAAGGCTGACTTTGCCGTGAGAAGAGGCCCGCGTCTTTTACTATACCAAGCAGCTGCCTGGCATTCCAAAGGTACGCATTCAGAACGTTGGGAGTAACGAATGCATCAGTAACTGACTCGGTGAAGGTGCACGGAGGCGAGGTACAGTCTTGAGATGCACATGGATGCGGCACAATGGACTTTCTAGCCTAAACGACAGGGGGTGCCCCTCCCCTCTCCCTTTTTGAAAAATCATAAACTATTTCACATCATTTTCCTGGAGCGACACATAATTTCCCTCTTTTCCTCACTTCCCCTCACATCTTTCACTCCCTTAGCACTTCTCCTTTCTTCCGATTTTCCATCCTCTCTTCTCCCTGTTTCCTCCTAATTTTTCTCATATGTTCTCATTCCACATTCCTTCCCTTATTTCCATGACTCCCTTCCATTTCATCGCACTTCTAATTTTCTTAACGCGAACGAATTTAACACTTTGGAAATCCCTTCATTTCCTCGATACCTTTGAGGCATTCAAATCCATTAAAATCTTTTTGCGTTTTTCCGAAATTATAATAATCTATCCCCATAAATATACCTCAAAATCTTTGAAATCCCTTGAAATCTTCAGAGGTATAATTACATCCTTCAAATTTTTTTATTCTTTGAGATGCGTTCAAATCCCTTGGAATCTCTTGATGAGAGTCGCCAGGAATTTTGTAAAATTTCATCCTATAGAATTTTCTCTCAGAAATTTGAGAGATTCTCCCTACAAAATTCATTAAATCTTTGTGGAACCTGCAAAATAATTATTTTCGATCTTGATAATATGTCATATTATTATTGGAATAATTATCCTTGAAATTGTTTGTTATTCCCATAACATCTTCAAATCTTATGTAATAGTTCAGTTTGTTTTTCCAGATGATTGTTTACAATTGTTCATGCTTCATAACATAAAAGAACAAATTTATAGTTTCTAGTAAATGGAAACTTTCGGTAATTTAGAAATGTGCCAAGTTCGAAATTCAGAACTTTAAAAAATATATAAATTTATTAATTTATTTGATCTTCATCAAGTTTGCAAAAATTAAAACTATTTAAAACTTATCAACTTATAAATAAATGATTTCACTACTTTATAAATTTTTGTAAATCTTCAATATAAATAAATATGCTGTATAAACGTGCCGTATTTCTAGGTTTATTTCACTTTTAGAAAAATACGTATTCTACAAATTTTGTAGGATAAGAAATATTTTCACATAATTATAAATATATCTGCAAAAAAACGTTATTTATATAGAAAATTGTGAAAGAGGTTTGAATTTTCTCATTTTTAAATTGATAAAATGCAAATCAGTCTCTACTAATCTGATGAAAACAAATTATGAGAACTTTTTAAAAGTCTGCAAAACTAAAAATCATGTGGAAAAACTATTTAAATATTTATTTATCGAGAAACAAATCATTTATCCCATTTATTTACTGCGAGAGCTACTTTATTCATGAATCAGCTATCTTCAGATATATTTTTTTTTAAATTATAAATAGATGTGCAAAAAAATTCTAAACTTGACCAAATTGCAATTTTATTTTATTTTTTTTGTTATAAACTATGTCAAATTGTAAATAATCATCTGGGAAAACAATTCCAATATATGTTCATGCAGAAATAATTCAATTTTATATTGTCTTCACTATAAATCCATTGCGAGCACTACCTTAGCGGCAATACTTGCATGTATCATCGTGGATCATGCGGTATTGTGTGAGTACGCGAGTGATACAAATTTTTGGTTGGTAACTTGTCGGTCATGGCACTACAGTTTTTGAACTTTGGCCCTAATTTACGGCTTTGTGCGTTATCGATCGCGAAATTCTTTCTTATTGACTTATAGTTGGGAGTTATAGAATTCTATGTATGAACCGCGAATGTTTCATAAATGCCGTAGTTGTGCATAATCATAGAATTCCCGTCGTGGAATTTAAATTTATGTGCCTTCTACCGCGCAGACATATTGTCTGCTGTGACAGTGCATTGGCGTCGTCACGAAAATTCAGAGTTCGTTTATTCTTGCTCTAAAACCTTGGAACTATTTTTTGTTTTATTTGCCTTTTTACATCTGAAACTATACCTGAAGTCTTTGTCGCTTAACCTTTTCAAAGCTTCTTACACCCTTTTCCACTCACTAACGCAAATCACCTTTCTACCACTGCTGCTCATTCCTTGCAACACTCTTTACAACCTTTGCCTCACAACCCCAACAACTGGTCTTATAATTCTTGCTACTCGCAAGTGGCAATTCTCATCGCAATCTCCGTCCATCAACTAATGCAACCTCTCTCAAGACCAGTGTTCCTCAACCCTTATCAACTGCCTTTTACTCCTTGTCTCTAGCCCATGCAACCTTCAAATGTTATGATTCTGAATAACAAACATCGTACTTTGCGTGACAAGTGTGAACCGACGACCTTTTTGAAACGAGTATAATGTATTTACAATAAGTAGTAGGCAAGGACGCTAGAAGCGCCCTCAACAGATATAAATATACATATTGCGCAGTGAAAATACCTAAACATTTGATGTTCAAGGTCGAAACCCCAACAAACTTTAGAGATTTCATGTTTTTTCGTTAAATGCATTATATGATAACAATTTTCAAACAAGTTTCAATGGAAATTGTAAACCTTCCAAAAACACACATTCTATACCATACATGTTCATACCCTCGCATCGATGGTTCTCAAGGAAATAGACGTTAAAAATTGAAAAACGAATTACCACTGAGGAATGTATTGCAGTGTGACTTGAATTGTATGAAGAACTCCTGGGAAGCTGGATTGAAGTTGAATATGAAAAATTCCACGAGATTTTCAGAATGGGGAGTGTATGAAACTTGAGATATTCCTGTGACCAGTCGGAGGAGTGCCTCATGGCTTCTCACAGCAGGTTCAGAATGAGTATGGCGTGTGACCTGAGGCATTTCTGTAACCAGTCAGAAGGGTACCTTCTCGGAGCTCGGAGAAGAGGAAGGGAGGAGAAGCGCGCCAACACAGGAAAAATTTTATTTCGAGTGGGACGAGCTAATCTCTAATATATCAAGTTCAAAGAATCTGTTCGCTTAGAATGAATGACAAGTTTGGTTATCGACAATTAAACGTATAGTTGATTTATAGTAATTTTCATCGTAGAGGCCAGTCTTGGGAAAGCTTTCCCGGTTGGTATCGACACCTATAAATAAATACTGATTGGGAAAAAGTTTTATCGAGTACTAACATTTGCGTGCATTCCAACTGCCTAATGTGTTATTAACATCAATTGTGACATACAGCTGATTTTTCTGTCGCTATTTTATTTAAACGCTTTCATAATGCCCTTCAAGTTCTTCCAAGGCACTATTAAGAAGGACTGTTGAATGCTCTTCAACGGGCACAGTCAACTCAATCACTTCCTTTCTCGAATGACCAGAATTACAGAGAATCAGGCTGAGCTACTTTTAGTAGGTTTTAAGCAAGTGAGTAGACTTTTCGTAACTCTTGACGAAAAATTGATCAGCTTTTTACTTTGTTCTTTGAAACTTTATATACTAAATAAAAAATTCAAAAATAGAATTTTGAGCATGATGTATTATTATCTGAATTTGATATAATATAGAAAGTGAAGTTCATTTTGATCATCGAAAATTCGATAAATTCGTGGATTATCAGATCCTTATTCGTAAGGCTAATTAGGCTTTAACTCAACTCACAAGATTGTATAAATTATGACGTCAATTGTAAAAAAGTTCATACATAATTTGCTCAACAGTGAACGATCTTATTGGAGAATATGAAGTTCAGTTACACTGTGATCTTATTCTTAGCGATTTATCTTAACTCTATTGGTAAATATAATTATACGGAACTTGTTCAATAATCACATGCGACATATTTTTCAATATTTTCCTAATTGAATCTTCTTTGAACCTCGATCGATCCTTTTTATTATTTCATTCATGTCTTAAGAGTATTAACAAAGAATGGAAAATTGTAAGAAGCAACAAGTCCGAATTTTTTCATTTGTCACGAGTTTCCTTACATGCCAGGTTATTTTTTCCTCATTAACAAATTGCAAGGTCCAGTCTGCTCTGCACGTCTAGAAATCGCGTTCTGTGAGAATCTGTCGTAGACGATATGATGTGCAGCCCAAAAGGAGACATTTTTTACCGATATTTTCAGAAATAGTCTTCGGTTTTATGCAATCCATATTGCCCTAATGGATTCCTTACCCTGACATATCCTTATAAAAATTATATATCTCTTCCTACAGAATCAAGTTTACAGTCGGAATGTGACTCTGATCATTATAGTGCTGGCACAAGGCGCCTTGGTGGTTGTCTTCTTTCTCCTTCTCGTCGCATATCTGAGTCTCCTGCAGAACTTGTTTTCCGTGAAAGGTCCAGATCTCCTCTTGCCCAGCTCCCCGTTGCCTGGGCTTCTGTTGATCGTGTACTTGGATATGGACTTGGACAACTTGGACTTATCCGAATTATTCCCATTTTCGGCGCGTACCAACGATTCGAATTTCGAAGGTACACTTTTCATCCTGATTTGACACTTCTGCTCCAAGAAAACAAAAAAAATAATGTGCCGATACCAATTGAAGAACAGATTGTAGCAACAAAATTTAATGGTGACGTTTTTGCAATTTTTACGAGAAGTTGAATTCTAGAAGGTATGTATAAAGTCAGAGGACCCAACAAAGACAGGGTAAAAATAAACATGATGAGCAGCAAAATTATAAAATTGAACTCGAGCGGAATCGAAGAGTGCCCAGTAGGCTCTCTTCGTACAGTGAATTCAAGTTTTCGCATAGAAGTTTCGAACCAAGATTCTCTAGGGCTGAGTCGTTAATATATATTGAAGAATGTCAAATTTCGAGTCAATAGGGCATTATTTCAACTAATATCTATGATATGAGACAAAAATGGATCGATATTAAAATGGATTATGGATCTAGATATTAAAGGACAATATAGCAACGCTTGGCATTTTTATTAGTGAACTATATAGCCACATAGCTCCTGATGTAAGCATAAATTGTTCCTTCCCAACCTCATGATATGCCCTGGGATGAAAAAATCTTTATGTTAAGGGTCAATATAGAATGTGTTGCAGAAGGGTAAGTTATTAGATATTTGAAGAAGAGACCTGTTTTCATTTATGGCGATATACTCTTGACACAATACTGCTCCAACACGGAGTGCTCATCAACCTCTTCAGCAATCACTCAGAGTGTTCAGCCTAATACAGCCATCATTTATACCGATTCACTCATAGATACTTACCTGACTGGAAAAACTATCGAAAGATCCATACTTTTTATCCTAAACATATTTCTTAGGCAGAGCTTTTCATAAGTATCCAAAATATTTCGTTCTGAACATCACTTTTCTTCATATGAACGATTGTCTCTGCGTCTTCTTCTGCTTTTACACATCTGTTCCGTTAAACATCCTTCATTCATTTTTTTGTGACCAAACCATCTCAGAAAATCCCTCCTACTGTCATCGATTGTTGTTCCTGCTACACCAGAATTTCTGAAAACTCAAACATCACTGATTTGTCCAGTGATGCTGTTCGATAAGAGACTATCTTGATATCGTTTTGGAGATCCTTTGTTACGTCTCGGAACTATAGCGGTTTCAAATGCGCCAGAGGGGAAAATGCGAAAAAATTGCTAGACACATTTGCCAATTTTCATTCAAAGGGTGCACAGTGTGCTAAAATCACGGAGAAATGTTCGTAATGAGATTCAGGGTCCAGTTGTCAATTAGTTTCGAATTTTTTCTCTCTTACAATGGAGGCTCATTCATTTTTCAAAAGATCCCTTAAGGTTGAGGTAAGGAAGAATCCTCCAATGGACTTCATTCAAACATAAAGTTTGCGGGAAACATTTTTTTCTTTACACATGCATGGAAAACTATTGTTTGGTCATCATTCTCTGACCTCAAAAATAGCCGATTCCCTCACTGTTTGCGATTGCGATGAGCGAAATGCCCAATATCGATTAGCGAAATCTGACACCGGTGAGAAAACGGTCTCCACGGTTACCAAAATATTTCGGCCGCTGACTTTGCAGCTGGTGCGATTACACGTTAACATAGTTAAGCTACTCCGAAGCTAAAGGAGTCACAGGTCGTTCCACCAACGCAGTTTTTATAAGTAGGAACAGTTTCCTTCAAAGGTTTAGGTAAAGTTGTATCAAATCATTTCCACAATGTTCGATAACCTGAATATATTGGTTTTAAAAAAGGGATGAATTGTAGCAACGCTGATCTCATCTTAACTTTTAGATACACGAAATCATTAACTCCTTCCATCCTCTCCATATTACCCCTCATATATTTTATTTTCTACAGAGGAGAGAAAGTCTTGTAACAGACACTCAGATGGAAGCTGGGTAGCGTTGGATTCGTACCAACTAAAACCCCTCCTCTTATGCCAAACCTTTTCTTTGGAATCTGCTTCTACATTACTCCAGGGAAATGGAGGTTAGGCTATTACGCCGTGCCTCGGCGTTTTGCTGTCTTTCCGGCCGCTTGCATTCCGGCACCTTGTTCCTAATTCTACCTAGATGGTAGTCTCCAGCAGCGCAACGATGTCACGCCACAGGCTCAATGGCTTTTAACATCCTTGCAAGGGTTCACTGTATAGTACCTCGAGGCTCCACCTTATGTGACGCCTCTCGGTACCGCAAGGTTCCTTACACCTTGCGGTTCCCGGGTTATAGTTGGTCCGAGAACCTTCGCTCTTCGTAGCGCAGAGGTAACAGTGCGAAGTACTTGCGCACTTCGCGGACCTGTGTTCCTTCTTACCACACCTCCAACAGCACATCTCGCTTTCCAGGCTAGTGCACGCCACTGATATATGGCCGTATTCATGAAAACGGTAGCACCGTGTTACCATCACATTTTTTCTTCCAAGGCAGGACATTCATTCAACTTTAAGGTGTCCTGACCAGATGAGCCTTGTGGTCAGCTCTTCGCTTAGCTCAACGGAGGCCTTCAGGTTTCTCCGAAAGGCTTTTCTCCTTTACATGCTTTTAACTTTGTCTTTCTTTATCTTGATACCGAAGTGCCTTCTGATTACCTCAATGATGTCATTTCCTCCCGTTGACATGTCGAAGTCAATAACTTTTACTCCGACGCGGGGGACAAGTTCACGGACATTTCCTCCACTTCCGAGCACTTCCCTGATTACAAAGCATAGTTTGATCACGCCCTTTATCTCCTTCCCGACCTTCTTGAGGATGTCACCATCCTTGGTTTCCCAAATACTTCTCAGTTTTACATCAAGAGCGTCTGGTTCCACCGTCTTTTTGATGTTTCTCAGGACCTGCGCGTAACTCGGACGATTTTTTCAGGACCACCTGACACCGAGCCCGCCTCTGGCCCTTTTTTTCTTATTGTCTTCCCTCTTCCAGGGAAGACAATAAGAATTTTCTCATGTCTGCGACCCCACGGTATTCACTTCTGCCCTCTTGGTGGACTGCTTCGGCTCATCAAGACTCTTGCCGAGGTATCTTTCAACGCTCTTGGCAGCATTGTTCCCATAGCCTTGAGCGAACTCAAGATCAATCCTCACCACATTTAGCTTGCATTGCGCTCTTGCTACTCCGTCGCTGACCGAAAGGAGCATATTATTCCCCAATTCTCCAATGGCGAATGGCATATCCAAAACGTGCGTTCCGTCATCCACCTCAACGACATCGACCTCTTTACCATAAAACTCCTCATATAAACTCTTTCCTAAAAAATTGGACGTAATAGTTTTTCCCACGAGTAGCTCAGGAAATATGAGGTCCACCCTACAGAGCTCCGCATGCGGAGTTAACGTCAGCTCTGGAAGAGCGTATACTATAGGAGATATCCCAGAGACACCGTTTATGACGCTAAACCCTGCTGCCACGCAGTCTTCGGCACGGTAGTGCACGCCTTCACTTGGGGGTTCTCCATCGGGACAATCCTTGAAACATCATCCGCGACTGCTTATTTGGTATGTAACCGTATTCAGCAGAAACCCTTATCATCTCTCCATTAAAGGTACCATTAGGACATAACGCAGCCTTGCATTGAAGAGCCAGCCATTGACGCGACATACTCGCATGACTCCTGGAAGCTAAGTTTCATCAACCTCATCAAAATCTTTTCCCAGGTGAGCCAACGAACAAAAAATGCTCTCCCACTACTTAACCTACCCTCCATAATCTTTTTTGAGCTAAATATCCTATTTTCATATGATCTCCCTGGTGTAAATGTATGAAGGACTTCTGATATCCTCTTCTTAGTTATGCCCATGACCATTCTAATCAATTCTATTAAGTATAACGATACATGTTTTTTCCACAATACTTAGTAGGACAATTGCTTCATACTCAGTAAAAAAGCCTTCAGAATCATTCCCCTTACTATAATCACCTGACTTGACTTCAAACATTTCCGTCTTTAACGGTCCTAGCACACATATCCGGGAATTCCCTTGGTCGAACGATCAAATTTCTGCTACCGCTTTTTCCTTACAATTTCATAGATTTTGTAATACGGATGGAGAGTCGCAGAATGCCGTGGTTTTTTCTGAACCACACGGAATAAAGCTGAGCTCACGTGTATCCGTATAATTACCCACAATTGTAACGCAGCATTTCTTGAGCCAGAAAACCCAACTAACTTTGTCAAAATTTTCTGTACAGTTTTGACTTTGTAAGTATCCCATACAAATCTACCATCAATATTTCTCATTTCGACATAATTATTGCTTGTATACCCTTCCTTATTTCGGAATAATTGTTTATATTCTATCCTTTTTGCGAGATTGAGTGTTTTCATATAATCTCTCATCTCCGTCACATATCTGAGTCTCTTGCTGAAATTCCCCGATGTGGGAGGTCTATACGCTACTTCAATCCAGAAATCACAGCAAGTGATCAATGTCTCGAAACAGTTTTCAAATTACATTCACATGGAGTTCGGACTAGGTAAATGAAGAACGGAGAATTTTAATCCAGGAGGAAAAGGAACCGAAAAATTTGAGAACGATAATGAGGACCGTATAGTGGCAATGGTAAAATTGGATTATATAAATATCCGCATATTTTTCAGTGTGATATATTTAGCATATGAAAGTCAAGAAGAGCCTGATGAGTGATGGGTTAGTACAAGAACAAACTCAAATTTTATTGCTGCATCTTTATATACTTCATAACAAGTTTCGAAATAAAATTTTGTGTATGATGAGTTGATATGAAATTCGATTGAATTCATAATCTAGAAATTTCAATTCACTTTGAACATCAAAAATTCAAATTGGTTGATTATTAGTTTCCTACTCGTAAGATTCAGTCACCTACGTCTCTTTTTTATAACTTTTTTTTTCTTCTCCTTTCTTCCTCTTTTATAAATTTCATAAGCAGAAGATGATTTTTTTCTGGAGGTTATATGATTTTTCGATGATTGTTCATTATTGTTTAATTCAAGAGCAGAACATTAAATCGCAACATTAAAAGTGCCTTAAGTTTATCCCACAGGATTGGACGAATTGTGACGTTAATATGAAAAAACTTTGTAAATAATTTTCTATTCCTTCGAACTGACTTATGGGAAGGAATACGATTTCATTATATTATAACAATGTCCAAATGTGATCAAAAAAGAATAATCTCAGGCTTGTGCACTCTATCGTCGAAAATTTACATCGTGACTTCCTCCAATTTTGTGCCTCAACGGAATGTTCAAAATCTCATAACTTATTCGAGACAGGAAGACTAATAATGTCTTAGCATGTTGTAATCTCTTAGATTAAGATTATTTACTCTATGAAAGGAACAGAATGCTTAACAGTTAAAGATCTAATTAGAAAAGATGAGGATCGTTTATACTGTGATCTTATTCTCAGCAGTTATTCTCAATTCTATTGGTGAATATAATTACACGAAACGTGATCAATAGTTACTTCAGAATATTCTTAAATATTTTCATGATATAATCTTATTTCACCACCCATCGCTCTGTTTTCTTATGTTATTCCTGTATTTAGAGAAGTAGCAACAAATTAAGAATTATTGGATGCAGCACTTCAAAGTTCTTTCATGTGTCACGCGTTTTTCGACCTCTCAGATGTATTCCTTTTAATTTTTCCTGATCAACAAACAGCAAAGTTTAGTCCGCTCTACACTTCAAAAAACGCGTTCTGCTTATATGTGTCGTGGATATCGTCTGCGATACATAATTTCTCGTCGATGTTCTCATAACTCGTGTTCGGTTTGTTAGGCATCTCGGCCGGTCTAGCTTTACGACTTGTTCTGAAAACATTGGGCTCGACAGACGAAAGCTTCTTTCCTTTTAGTACATAATGTATCCTCGCACAAATGTACAATATTTGCATTTACAATATCATTGTAAATTGTAAATTGTATTCAAAATATTGCAACATACAAGTATGTCCTTAAAAAAATTTTATATTTATTCTGCAGGTTCGAGTGCACAGTCGGAACGTCACTCTATTAGTTATTGTTCTGGCACAAGCAACCTTGATCCTTGTCTTCCTTCTACTTCTCGTCACATACCTGAGTATCCTGCTGAACTTGCTCCACGTGAAAGGTCTAGGACTCTTCTTGCTCGGCTCCCCGTTGCCTGGGCTTCTGTTGATCGTGTACTTGGGTATGGACTTGGACAACTTGGACTTATTCGACTAATCCCTAAGTCTTGTTTGTATCCACGATTCGAATTTCGAAGGTACACTTTTCATCCCGAGTTGCCACTTTTACTCCAAGCAAACAAAAAAACTAATGTGCCCATGCCCATTCAAGAACAAATTGTTCTAACAAAATCCAATGGTGACATTTTTGCAATATTGATGACGAGTGGAATTCTTAGAGGAATATATAATACTAAGGGACCTAGCAGGGGCAGGGCAAAAATGAACATAGCAAGTAGCAAAATCACCAAATTGACCCGGAGTGAAGTTGAAGAATGTCCAGTAGGTTCTCGTCGTACAGTAAATTCGTGTTTCCGGATAGAAGTTTCAAACTATGATTCTCTAGGACTGAGTTATTGATTCGATTTAAAGAATGTCCACTTTTAAGTCAATAAGGCCCAATAAAAACTGATATCTAAGATGTGATTGTACAGATGAAAATGGATGTTATACTCTAGACATTAAAAGATGATATAGTTAAGCTTGGCTTTATTTATTAGTGTAGCTTATACTGTTGCCACAAAACGGCTCCAGC